>JABUQX010056919.1:0-42005 GCA_015478945.1 Trachelipus rathkii | reverse complement strand
TTGTCAGCTTATAATTCATTAATAATATTTATAATTATAATTTAATTATTTATAATTACTATAATCCTATATTCATAATTAATTATTTATTTTAATTCATCATAACTTTTAATTATTGTTATTTTTAATTATTTAATCCTATTTATAATTTTAATTTGTTGTATATAACTTCTATAATCCTGTTTTTATAATTATAATTACTATAATTCAGATTAACTTAATATGTACATAATCCTATATTTATAATTATAATTATTTATTATCATTATAGTATTTATTATCGTTCAACTACTCCTATTTATAATTACCATTGTAATTGTTTATAATCCATGTAATCCCATTTTTTTAATTATAATTACACTACAATTCTTTATAACTTAGAATTGTTTATAATTCCTTTAATCCTATATTTTTAATCATAATTCATTATAATTTATAATTATTTATAATCCCTATAATCCTATTTTCAAAATTATATACAATAATTCATTATAATTTATAATTATTTATAATCCCTATAATCCTATTTTCCGAATTATATACAATAATTCATTATAATTTATAATTATTTATAATCCCTATAAATTTAATTATAATTCTATTTATTATAATTTCCTATTTCTTTCTCTCTCTTGCAGTACATTGTGAACGTCACTCCAAATTTGCCAAATGTCTTCGAAGAAAACGGCGCTTACAAGTACATGCAAATTCCAATCTCCGATCATTGGAGTCAGAACTTAGCTTCCTTCTTTCCAAAAGCCATCCAGTTCATAGGTAAGTTATTATTATTATTATTATTATTATTATTATTATTATTATTATTATTATTATTATTATTATATTATTATTATTATTATTTTATTATTTATTGTTATTGTTTATATTAATTTTTTATTATTATTATATTATTATTATTATTATATTATTTTATTATTATTATTATTATTATTATTATTATTATTATTATTATTATTTATATTATTAATTTTTATATTTATTGTTTATATTATTATTATTATTATTATTATTATTTTATTATATCATATTATATTATATTACCATTTATTATCATTAATTATATTATTATATTCTCATTATTATTATTTTATCATTAAATTCATAATATTATTATTATTAATATATTCATTATTATTAATTATTATTATTATGTTATTTTCAGGTTGTTGTTGTTGTTAGTATTATTATTATTCTTACCAAAACTTGTATATATATATAATATATATACTATATATATATATATATAATATATATACTCATATATCATTATATATATATATATATATAGTATATATAAAGTAAATATATCATATATATATAATATATATATATATATATTATATATATATAATACGCCATTCATTCATTATCTTCAAAATAACTTCAAATACTTTTTGCAGAAGCATCGCACTGTATTACGCCACGTACACGTGTATACTCGATGTGTGTGTAACGCCCCTCGAACACAGTACATTTACTCAGTGAGTACATTTTCCTATCACACCCACACACACACACCTACACCACACACAAGCAGACAAACATACAATCACACGTAAAGATAACTCGTTCATTTTTATATAACTTCTTCAACTTCTCTTTTTCTTCTTTTTTTTTCTTAATGACATTCAAGGTTTAAGAAACTTCCGGTTTCCACCCACCAGCTCCACCGGAAGTAACATCTCCGCCGCCATATTACTTTCTTCCCTTCCCTCCAAATCTCCATTCATATCCCTCCCTCCTTGATCTCCTCCATCTCCTTCATATAATCAGTTTGATTCTCTTACCCCCCCAAAAAATATCCCTCGCATGATAACTATTCCCCAACCTCCCTCGTCTCTCGCTCCTCTCTCTCGTCTCTCCTCTCTCTCTCTCCGTCTCTTTACTCTCTATCTCTCCTCTCTCTCTTCTCTCTCTCTGCTGCTCTCTCTTCTCTCTCTCTCTCCTCTCTCTCTCTCTCTCTTCTCTCTCTCTCTCTCTCTCGTCTCTCATTCTCTCTTCTCTCTCTCTCTCTCTCTCTCTCTCTCTCTCTCTCTTTCTCTCTTCTCTCTCTCTCTCTACTCTCTCCTCTCTCTCTCTCTCTCTCTCTCTCACACACACACACACACATAATCCTCAGATTCTTTGATTAATTCGACTTAACAAGCCTCTCCCCGTTCCCCCTAAATAGGGGGTTTCGGGAACCCTCCCCTCATCTTATATTTATACCCCCTGCGGCAGATTTCGTAAATGTTACCTGCAGGATTCCGGGTTGTAGTTCTATTTGGATGTTTGTGTTGGTATATATATATAATATTATATATATTATATATATATATATATATTATATATATATTAATATATATATTATAATATATATATATATATATAATATATATATATATATATATCATCTATAATATTATAATATATTAATATATATATTATATATTGTAATATTATATTATACTTTATATATATAATATGATGATGAGCAGAAGATGAGAGAAGAGAGAGAGATGAGGAGATGAGCATATGAGAAGGAGAGAGAAGAGTAGAGAGAGAGAGAGAGATGATGAAGAGCAGAAGAGAGATCGTAGGAGAGCAGATGAGAGATTGAATCTGAGAACTGACTTAATGAACGATACTGAATTTTGATAAATTAATCATGAAAAATTTTTTAAGATGGTGACCGATCCATACCCTATTCTATATATATCCTTCCCCCCTTATCCTTCCTTTTTTTTTTTTTTTTTTTACTTGTTACGCGGCCGTAGCTTCTAACGATTTTCTTGCGGCTATTTAAAACAGCTTCTTTGGATTTCCGGTGCTTCATCGACTAGTTGTGGGCTAATCGTCATTCCGGTCTCTATAATCCATGGTTTCCCTCCTGCTGATGTAGGCCAGTAAATAAACTAATTTCCGTTGACCGAGTTATGTGCGTATGTTTGCGTAAACTGTGTCTCGAAATTCACGATTACTGTACGTATTTCGAATAAACGTTATTTGAAGTTCCTCGAGCTCAGAGCTCTTATTATCATATATTATATATATATATAATATAATATTATATATATATATATATATATCGCAATTATAAAAGATATGTATATGTACATATATATAATACAATAATTATTTATTAGTAATACTATTATATTATGAGCCAAATTATAATTATTTTTACAGAGAAAATTTAGGCGTAAGGATATAGTAATAAGGAAAAGGCTAATATATATTAACTATAACCCTCTCAAAAATCTTTATTGACTTCTTATATATTACTATAGCCTAAATATAACATTTATAATTGTAACATCAAAACAGGGTTTCTAAATATTGTATATATCGTGTAAATAAATAGCGACAATTGTTTAACTGAAGCCTATGTCAGTGACATCTGTCTCGATGACTAATATAGGAGAAGTGCTGTGACTCGTTATTTTATGGTATACAGTGTACTTCTGCCGGCGGAGGTGATGATATAGCTGTACAATCATTAAATTATTATTAATATATGGTGACTCGTTATGTTATTAAGTCTATTATGAATTATAATATTATAATAATTTTTTATTAGTTATTATTATTATGGGATGTAGTCTATAGGAGGAAATGGTATTGACTCTCTTCATATTATGCTCTTATTTAATTATTATTTATGTATATATTATTATATTTATTATATTATGTATATTTTATCATAATTATTATTATTATTATGGTAATGATTGATTTTTATTATCTTTAAAATTTGTACATGTTCCATTTATGTTTTTAGTTTTTTTATTTCTCAATAAATAAATCTTTTTCTGCTGGTAATTTCTATGACCATTACCAAAACCTGCTTTTTTTTTCACCCTTGTGGTATTCAATTTGTATAGTTAATTAGTATTTTTTATCTTATTTCTTGAGGCTTACCTTTTTTAATTTTATGATTTATTTCAAAATAGTTTAGATATATTATATAAGTAGTCTATATGTTATTTATATATATATGGGTATAAGGTTAATATATATATATAGTTAGTGAGTTAGTTATGTAGTTAAGTAGTAATAGTATATTATATAAATAGTTAAGTTTAAGTTATTATAATGATACTAATAGTAGTTATTAGTATTGGATAGTGTTGTTTAGTAGTTTATAAATATTATTAGGATATAATATATATATATATATCATATACATAGGCGAAAAAATGTTATATATTATATTATAATATTGTGTAAAGAATAATATATATATTATACATAATAAAATATATATTATATATAATATATTCTTTGTTATCTGTATAATGGTAGGATGTGTTATATTTTTAGCGATTGATGTATGTTATGTATTAATATATTAATTCAATAATATATATTAATATATTATATATATATTATTATATATTATATTATATAATATATATAGTATATATATATATTATTAATATATATATTATATATATTATATATATTATTTTATTTATATATTACTTATATTAATATATGTGTGTGTGTGTGTTGAGTTGTGTGTGTTAGTAAGGTATGTATATGTGTGTAGTGTGTTTCTAAGTGGTTTTCATTTTTTGTTTATTTCTTCAAATATATAAAATAACTCCTTTTTGAGCTCACGATGAGCACCTTCCCTCTTTCTTTCCTCCTAGTTGAGAGGTGATTCATTATTTTGGGTCTGTGCGCGGAATATGTGCTCCTTCAGGCTTCCTAGCGTTCTCAGTTTCGCTCTTTTATTCTCAATAGCTTATTCTACCTTTCCTTATCACCATACCCCTTACCTCCCCCTCTTTTCCATTTCTCTTATTTATGGGCACAACAAACACACAATATCAGGCTATAGTCATGGCGACGACAGTGGCTAGATTAGCGCGTTGAGTGAGCTCTAATAGCAAATTTGTGAGAATTTAATTTTAAGCGATGTGCGTAAGTTATTTGTTTGTGTGTGTGGTTGTGTGTAGGTGTGTTAATAAATTGAATAATAATAAAATAATAGATAATTTGAATTAAATAATAATAATAATAATAAATAATTAATAATAATTAATAATAAACTGAAATCAATGAGCTTAACGATTTTAATTTGGAGTAATTTAAAAGAACTAAAGCCATACAAAGTCGAGAGATTAGCCCACTTCATATTGTTGGCTATTTGTGAGTTCAGGTCGATGATTGCGTGTGTATGAGTCCTGTCACGTATGGTATTCGCACAATACTTACTAAATGGTGTGAGAAAACATTTTTTATTCCCTCATATCTTCTTTATTTGATTATAAAGACTTTCCCGTACTGGTCCTTTCATTATGGTAACATAAGGATTGGAAGGAGATGGTGTGCATGCCTTTAAACCGAGTGGTCTTTACCTTATAGCCCTTAGGATCCGGTATATGTTCACAACGAGAAACAGAGATAACACGAACACACCTCACGTCAGTCCATAACATTCCCTCTATCGAGAGAGCCAACTACATCCGTATCGACCATAAACACAAAGACACATCCTACACCCACTTGCATACGTATCAACTGTCATTGGGACTCAAATTATGAGATTAGAAATTATAATGAAATGTGAGTATAAAGAATTATCTTTTATATGATTTCAAAGAAACCTAACGTAAAAGGAAAACGATAAAAAAAAATAATAAAAAATAAAACTTATATATTAAGTAACTGAGAATAGCGTTGAATATGTCTCAGATATTTACTACATTAAAGGTAAAATAAAGCAAAACCAGCCCCGAAAATACTCGATAGGTGAACTGTGCCTCTCACATTTTTATTATTAAAATAAAATATTTTCGTAGCGACGCCTAGTGACACCTGTTAAATAAATTTGTTTAGATAAGGAGGGGTTAGAATACAATATGTATTAATAGAAAAGAAAGACAAGCTCGAGGTATGGAAGATACTTGGTTATTTACTATTATAGTGTTATTTTTTTTAAAACTTCTGTATTTTAGGCTGTTTTAGATTATCATGGGTTCAAAAGTTTCACACTTTATTCTTTTGCGTTTATTATATCCTAATTATCCATATTACCTATATATTGATAGTGTATTTGTGTATGATTCTGCTATCTGCTCTAATGAGGCGTGACTATATATATATATTTTTTTTTTTCAGGTGGCCAGTATCTTTAACTTTGAAGAATTTCCCAATTTTATTTTTACTCAAAATAATGTATCCACTGCGTAATTAAATTTTCCTGGAAAAAGTAGGAGTTTTTAGATATATTTATATATTTTAGTGCACTAGCCTCGCTGATTGTATATCAAGGTCATATATACGTTAACAATAACAGTGGCCTACTTAATGTACAAGAAGATTAACTTTACATTATAAAGACTGACTTTAAACGAGTATTATGTGATATAAGGCTAAGATAATAGCAAACATCGCAACCTAATTTTAATTTTATATTGGAGTAGCAATTATACTAGTGAATACTTCCACAACTTAATGACAGATATTGAGAATTGTGGATATATATATATTAACCTATATAAATTGTCGTTTGTGCATAACCCTTGCGTGTATAAGTTAGTCGGTGTCGTCTGTTTAGCATTTATTCATGTTACCCCCTACGTATAATAGTATATATGAGATATTCG
Source organism: Trachelipus rathkii (assembly GCA_015478945.1). Taxonomy (NCBI): domain Eukaryota; kingdom Metazoa; phylum Arthropoda; class Malacostraca; order Isopoda; family Trachelipodidae; genus Trachelipus; species Trachelipus rathkii. The sequence goes on along the minus strand of JABUQX010056919.1, from coordinate 35,391 downwards.
ATCCTCCCGACTCTGGTCATATTAGAGATTATGTAATAGATTTTCCTGAGGATTAACCCCCTGTGGGAGTGCGTCGTCACTCCCTCTTCCTTCAAGCTCTCCTTTCTCCCTGGTAGGAATGTCCCCCGCACCAGACACACCTCTTTCTGCCCATTCTATGTCTGTATTGTAATTAGGTGTAAGTTCGTAATATTTAAACTATGAAATGAGAGTGAGATAACATAATAGATTTGATATTGAAGAATAATCAAATCAATAAATCGCGAAGCTTGAGCGATGCCAACTAATATTGAGCATCCTTATATAGAGGCCCTCAGTCGAACAGTATGACATTAGCATATTCAAGACGTTATGGTGCAATATATAATTTTCACACTTAAAGTTCAGGACACTGTCGAGCATAGTTGAAAAAAGGTGTTTACAAAAGACTAGCCGGATATTTGATGATAAAATGCCTTATGAAAAGTAAGAGAGAAAAAATCTAATAGCTGTTGATTGAGAAACCCTCACGATTACCCTCCCGAAAAATTCTTCATTACAGGCAAAAAAAAAAACTTTACGGTGATGAAATTTTTTATCCAAACAAAACGATAGGGTTGCTATGCTACTCACCTGAGGAAGCAGCATATTCTGAAGTACCATTGGAGTCCCCAAATAGATCGTTATACGCACACTTATTCTCGCGCTTTGGACCCTCGCTGGTATGTTTGGTTAGTTACGCCACCTTCTCATATCCCTTCGAGTTTCTGCTTCACAAGATTTATATCAATTGTTGTACATATATAAGAACCTTACTCAATATGGTCATACCTATAACCCATTTCTTCGTAGAAAATGCCGAGTGTTCGTTGGATTTCGCAATTAACTAAAATCAATACCTGCTCCTTGCAAGAACCACTATGAGTGTCTCTCAACATTACCCATAGGCCCTGGTAAATAACAGGAGTTCTCGACGACTGGCATACATATTAAATGCAATATGAGATCATACCAAGTTTGGTATTATCTCATCCTGATGTCTAATCTTATTGGTGTATTATATTATTATTATTATTAGTGAATGGTCTCATGTAATTCTAATCCCCTATCCCCCTCTCCTTACTCTCCACCTCCTCTCTCCTCCTCTCTCGCTCTCCCCCTCAACTCTCTCCCTACTACACACACATTCACACCCTCCCCCATAGTAAGCGTTAGCCGTCATAGATTACGTGGCATTATTTACCACAGAGAGTTATCTCAATTCCCTGTTCTCGATTTTATCTGTAACTGATAGTTGTGTTTGACCGTCTGGCTCAATCCCTAGAATTCTTAATACCTTATTATATAATATAATAGTGAGGATTATACAAGATTAATGAACATGATTATAAGGGCTAGATAAGATTCTAATCTGGTGCACTGAGTGAATAAACTTTTACCATAATGAAGGTTTGTGAACTCGCATATGCAATTAGACGTACATGGCCAACAGACTTAAGGTGAGCAATAAGGAGGTCACTTCTTGATAGTATTCTTTTAATAATTTTTCTTGCATGGGCTATTATGTTAATTTTAATTTTAAGTGAAAGATATTAAATTTAGAGCTTGATTTATATTTGTTTATAATTAACACCTCTATTATTGATGATAGCACTACCCCACAGGGTATACATGTACTGAATATGATATATTATATATAATATATATATAAATATATATATATATATATATATATATATATATATATAGTATATTATATATATATATATATTATATATTAATAATATTAATATATTAATATATAATAGTATATTAACCTAGTAATTTAAATACTAAAAGCGCTCAAAAGTGTTTATATTAAGTTTCATTAAAGGCTATATTTAAAGGGATATCTTTCCCTACTTATCCAGTATAATATATATGTATATACTATTAATTAATATATATATATAATTATATATATATATAAATAATATATATATAAATATATATAATATATATATATATATAATAATATATATAATATTAATATATATATATATATACTATTAATATATATATTATATATAATATATATATTATATATATAATATATATATATATTTAAAAACAATAATATATATTTATATATATATATTATTTATATATTAATATTATATTATATTTACAAAAATATATTTGTATCTTTATAATTACAATATATAAATAGCTAGTTTTTTAATGGTGATTTAAGGATGCCGTAAACAATATCGGTACGATAAATTTAGTTCTTACGTGCATTTAATTGAATAATTTATATATAGTATATAACTCGACATTGCGTAGCTGCACCGCACATTTCAGTCTCTCAGTATAAAAAACATATAACTTTAATAAATCTCAATCTTATCTAGTATTATAACTTATCACAGTATGCAGCTAAATACATTATGCATTGTCTAAAGTGTGACGATCAAATAGGAGCGCTTAAGATAGAATAATTTTCTCATTCTCAAAAAATAGGATCATAATTGAATTTAGTTCCACATACTATAAAACAAATACATAATTATTTCAATAATATTATATATAATTAATAAAATATCAATTAATTTTAATTATAATACTACGATCTGAGTAGATTATCAAACATAAATATGAGAGCACTAGATTTGGCTTAAGTCAGTGTTAATAGTACTACATGTACTATAAGCTCACATAAAATAGTAATAGAAGCCATAGTAATACCAAATCTGTAGATAATTAAGAGGTAAATCAGCAATATACACATACCATGTAAATATTTAGCCAAACTCAAAACTAACATATATAGGTGAAACGATAAAGCTCAGAGGATATCACGTCCAAGAATCAACATCCATTGAATCAAATAGAACCTTCTCAATAGATAAATTACTATTCCTGAAATATTTTAAAGGACAAGAAGTGAGCAACCATATGCTTTAAATTGCTCTAATAGCTAATTATAATTATATAAAAAGTTTATATAAACCATAAATTTGGAGAACTATATATTATACAATGCCATCTTTCTGCGCAAAATAGTTACAAAACTTTTTCTGTCTGCAATGAAGTTTATATAACATAACATCAAGTAAACGAATAACTCTAAAATATCAAACTTCCTGTAGGCAGTACTTATATATAGAAATATGAAAACGTCTCATTCTAAACACAACAGAATCAAATTATCATACATATATACACTCTAAATAAGTTTGGAAATAGGGAAATCATCTACCATCATAACTTAATACTCTTCATTCTTCCAGATAGATTACTCTCGATACAATGACGTAGCATAGGTGAGAGTATCTCTGGCGAAAAGCTAGAAAACCTTTACAGGAGGGAGAAACCTAATATATATTGTTTAGTATATAAATAATGAAAATAAAAAGTTATATTCTTCCTAAGTATTAAGTTGAATGTAGTACTCTCTCAATAATAAAAAGGTTCTTAATATATTTAAGTAATGAGCTATTACCGTCATCAACAGCTGTCATAAAACAACAAGAAAGATAAGTAATAAAGAGAGAAAGATATAATATATATATATAATATAATTTATATATTAATATAATATTATATTTATATATTAATATATATTATATATATATATTATTATTATATATATTAATATATAGTATATATATATATATATTATTATATATATATATTAATATATATATATTGATATTATATATTATTATTTTAAGCCAATTGATGTATAATATTAACATGGATATTTCCGAATTCCTAGAACACTGTGAGCGCTGTGAGAACGTCTGTGCCCTGCTCTGTCAGTACACAATCTGTTGATTTGTCCCTCCGTGTCTCTGAGATAAACTAATATATAATTAAATAAATAATAATAATTAAATAATATAATTAATATAATAATATAATTGTCATGATATTATCCCAACTAAATGACATTCTATATATATATATATAAATATATATATATTAAATATATAATATATATTATTATATATAACATATTAATAATTATATAATATATATATATATATATATATACATATATATATATATAATATATATATATATATATATATATAATATATATATATATTATATATATATATATATATATATAAATATATTATATAATATATATATATATATATATATATTTATATATATATTACTATATATATATATATATATCATAATATTATTTGAGTATTTTACACCGGGGTGGTGACATATCAAATCAGTTCTACTTAAACTAACATCGGTTACTTATAAAAGCTTGACCCTCATAAAATATTGTTGTGAGAGAAGAATTGAGAACGTAAACCAGTATACTATCAGGTAATAGGTAAAGCGCATTTTACTGTTGGATGTGGTATCGATGAATCTGTGGAATACATGAGTTAGGAGGTTATATATTAAAATATTATTATATATATATATATAAATATAAATTAATTATATATAAATTAATATTATTTATATATATAACCTGAATTATAATAGTATATATTAATATATATAATATATTATAATATATATATAGTATATATATATATATATATATATATATATATAATAACATTTATATAATATATAATTATTATATATTAATATATATATATATATATTATATTATATATATATATATATATATATATACTATATATATATATATTATATAATTTATAATATATATATATATTATATATAATATATATATATTAATATATATATATTTATACCTATAATATATAATATCATATATTATAATATATTAATATATATATATAATTATATATATATATTAAATATATATGTTAATTTGTAAATTAGTCTATATAATAAGTACTTATAATATATATATAATAATTTAATAATAATTAAATAATTATAATAATTATAATAATAATAATATAACTATATTATAAATTAGATAATAATAATGCATTATATACAATTTTTATGGGAAATTATTTTATGCAAGTAATTGGATGTTGCATGCATTACATAGAATCTACAATTTAAGATTGTTATGATTAAAATAATTAACCATTTGATTTAGTTAATTTATATATATATATATTATATTAATATATATATATTATATATTAATATATAGATAATATATATTATATATATATATATTAAATATATATAATATTATATATAGTACTATATATATATATTATATATATATATATATTATATATATAAGTATATATTATTATATATATAGTTATATATATAAATATATATATTATTAAATATATATAATATATATACTATATATAGTACTTAATATATACTTTATATTAGTTATTATATATATATTTAATACTATATTATATATATTATATTAATATATATTATATATAGTAAATATAATATATATTAATTAATAGATATATAATTAATTAATCTAACAAATACGTATATATATATATATAAATAATTTACTATTTGATTAAGTTAATTGTTCATTTTTTCATCATAATCTATGACCGTTAAATAATAATTTCAATGTTCTTTTTTTATATCAAAAATAGATATAAAAATATATTTATTATAACAAATACTATCTTATTTGATATATATATATATAATACTATAATATTATATATATATACATATTAATAATATATATGATATATATATAATAAATTCATTACAGCTTCATTACTATATTATATATTAAAAATAAAATTAAAATACAATTAAAAAAAATGTTTTTAAATAGTATTTAACATCATAATAATATTTACTTTAGTTCTTGTCCAATCTTTCATCAAACAATCTTTGTTTTTCTGAACAAAAACTGAAACCCCAACTCATTAGTGAGTGATAGAAATATGGATTTTGATAGGAAATTTTTTTTTAAATTTCTTTATAATTTTCGTTTTTTTATTATATTATCAATTTTTTTTTTCTTCTTTATTATTTATTTATTTTTAAAACTATATTCCATCTTGATAATTTATTAGAGTGTACAAAAGATAAGAATAAAATTTATATATGTAGCGAGTTTTAAAGCAGTGATATCTAATGTGAGAATATGTATATGTCTTTAGGTTTATATATATTATATAATATATTAAAATAATAATAATAGAAATTAATATATATTATATATTAATAGATATCTATTCTATAATTAGATATTATTACAATTATATATTTATATATATATATACGTAGATTGTCATTTCTAATAATTATATTCTATATAGTTGATCTTTTTGTTTTTGATTTTAATTCTTTAAGTTATATCGAATAGCATAACATATAATAATCCAAATGAATTTTTTAAAGAATACTTATTTAATTTATTTTACTTTGATATTTCGGAATACTTAGTAATTTGTAATTTCGTTGGTTTTCATGTACGTGACATACATGTATATTTAATTAATTATAGGATGTACGTGACTTATTCAAGGTGTTATTATTATGTTTTTGACTGTTCAGTTTTTGACCTAGATTTTACTTTTACTTGTCTTCCTATCTACGGTACACAATAACTCAGGAATCCACCCGTTATTGTAACCCAAACGATTATATCGCTCATTAGGCAATACAAGAGGAACTTTTACACCATTAACAACCATTATTCAAAAACCTAAAATATTGCAGTTTAAAGACATATTCAATACATGGCTCCTAAAGAGATACATAAAATTATCCATAACAAGGCATGTGACTTCTTGCTAGCACAATTGTTCATTAAACCAAGCAAGCGCGTAGCAAATCAAATAAACCTAAAGAAAAATATACTTAAACATAAACCCTCCTGGTCTTAGAATATATAAACCACTCCCACACCCAAATAGCAGCAAAAATTTTTTCAAACTTCAATCCACAAGATATCAAAACAAAACTCAGTCAAATTTTTTACTAAAAAATTAAAAACATTATTATCTAAATAAATATTAATAAATAACTAACTCAAGGATTGAACATACGTAAAAATCTAGCTACTAGCATTACCATTATTATTATTATTATTATTATTATTATTATTATTATTATTATTATTATTATTATTATTATTATTATTATTATTATTATTATTATTATTATTATTATTATTATTATTATTATTATTATTATATTATTTTATTAATTTATCACTTATTATTTTATATTATATTATTATATTATTATATTTATTATTATTATTATTTTATATTATTATTATTATTATATTATTATATATGATATTATTATTCATTTTATTATTATACTTTATTATATTATTATATTATTATATTATTCATTCATTATTATTATTATTATATTATTATTATATTATTATTATTATTATTATTATTATTATTATTATTTTATTTGATTATATTATGTATTATAATTGATTATTATACTTAATATTATTATTAATATACTATTATTATTATTCTATTGTTGGAAACTGATTGTAGATAATGTAAATTATAATATAATACCCTTCGGTTGTAGATCTATCTATGATTTAATTTGTATTTGATTAATTTTAAGGATAGGTATCAAATTGATTACAGTTATTATAATTAAGATGCTTCTTATAATTACATTACTATTATATGTATTATTGTATTATATTATTATTATTATTATTGTTATTGTAGCTGTTGTTGTTATTATTATTACTAGATTATTATTAATTATTATTATTATTATTATTATTATTATTATTATTATTTATATTTTATTATATTATTATGTATTAGTATTATTATTATTATTATTATTATTATATTTATTATTATTATTATTATTATTATTATTAATATTATTATTTTAGTTTTTTTTTTTATAAATTGTTAATATAAATTTCAAAAGGATTATTATATTTTTAATATTACTAATTATTTTTTTTATGATTATTATTATTTATATTATTATTATTATATATTATTATTATATATTATTATAATTATATTATATATGTATTATATTATTATCCACAAAATACATAAAAAATAAGTCTCATATACAAGTCAAAAAAAATGTTTCCCAGTGTTATTCTTATAAGAAGCTTTTATTATTTTCATAAGTACGATGTTATTGAACTTAAACATTTTAATTAATTTTACTTATTATTATTATTATTATATTATTATTATTATTATTATTATTATTATTATTATTATTATTATTATTATTATTTGGACTTTGAAAACCTACCCATTTTTCTCAGACTGCATTATTATTATATTATTATTCATTATTCATTAATTATTATTATTATTATTATTATATTATAGGTACTATTTACTGTAATTATTATTTTCATCATGTTAAACTGTCCCTTATAGTATATGATAAATAATTATTTTGATATCATCATTTACAACTTAATTTATTATTTTGCTAATTTTATTATACATTTGTACTAATATTCGTTGTTGGATTCATTAAGCTCAATCTAAACCAAAATTGCTTAAATTTATCAGATTTATTTATTGGGGCCAAGAAACATCATATGTGTTGCATATTAGAAGCCCCTTTCAGAAATTATACCATTCATTTTGTATTTACTTCAACTAAAATATTGTTAATACTGTCTAAACTCATAAAAACAAAATATTGTAAAATTTCTCAATTAAGCATTCTCCATTCCAATTCCTATTAGTTATTATTATTAATTATATAATTATTTATAATTATTAATTATTATATTATTATTATTATTATTAGATCATTTATTATTATTATATATTGATTAATTATTATTATGATTATATTATATATATTATTTTAATTAAAAATGATTTTTTGTGTGTTTGGTATGTGATATTGTTAATTATTATATTATTATTATATATTATTATATTATTATTATTATTATTATTATTAATTATTATTATTATATTATTATTATTAATTATTATTTATTATTATTATCTGTTAATATATTAATTATTATTATTATCTATTATTATTAATATGATTTTCATATTATATTATTATATCATTATTATTATTATTAATTATTATTATTATATATTCTTATTATTATTTATTATTATTATTATTATTATTATTATTATTATTATTATTATTATATTATTATATATTTTATATTATATTATTATTATTATTAGTATTATTATTTATATTATTTTATTTATTATTATATTGTTTTTTTATGATATTTTATTATATATTATTATTATACTTATTTATCTGATTATTATTATGATTATATTATTATTTTATTCATTTATTTATTATTATTAAGATTTAATTAATATTATTATATTATTAATTATTTCTATCATTATTATTATCTATTATTATATATTTTATGTTATTATATGATTTTAATTATTATTTATTATTATTATTCATATTATTATTATTATCATTATTATTATTATTATTATTAATTATTGTTATATTATTTATTATTATATAGTCATTATTATATTATATTATTATTATTATATTATTATTATTATTATTATTATTATTATTATAATTAGTATTACTATTGATTATTATAATTATAATTTACTTAGTATTATAATAATTATTAATATTATTATTTTTATTTATTATTTTATTATATTATATTATTTATATTACATTATTATTATCATTATATATTATTATTACTATTAAGCATTTTTTATTCTTTTTTAACTTAAATATTATTATTTGGATTATTAGTTATTATTATTATTAATTATTCTATGTATTATTTATTATTATTCATTATTATTCATTATTGTTATATATATATTATATGATTATTATTGATATTATTATATTATATTTTATGTGATATTATTATTAATTTATATATTATTATTATATTATTATTTATTATTATTATTTATTATTATTATATTATTATTATTATTTTTATGATTATTATTATTTTATTTGTGATTGTTTATTTCTATTATTATTTATTATATATTCTAAATTATTATTATTTTATTATTATTATTTATTATTATTATTATTATTTATATTATATTATTATTATATTATTACTCTCATTATATTATGATTATCTATTTATTATATTATTATTATTATTATTTATTATTATTATTATACTTATTAATTATATTATTATATATATTATTATTACTATTAATTATTCATTATTATTATTAGTTTATCTATTGTTATTATTATTTATTACTATATCATTATGTATTATTATTATTATTATATTATTAATTATTAATTATTATTATTATTTTTTTTATTATTATATATTATATTATATTCTAATATATATTATTATTATTATTTATTATTATTATTAATATTTAATTATATTATTATTATATTATTCATTATTATTATTATATTATTCAAAATTACTTATAAATTATTAAATAATTATTTTAAATAGAATTAAATTTATATAATTACTAAAAATTCACATATATCAAGCATTTATTTATAATGTTATTGAAAATTTATTTTTTTTAAAGCCTTTCCTGAAAGCATTTTCTTCACAGAAGCAAATTTTCGTTAAAATTATTCCTTGAATAAATAAAACAAATTGATTTAAGTATAACCAAGCTTTCGTCCGTATACCTCGGACATTTCAAGGAATAGTTTTATTTTCATATTTTAACAATTTTGTAAATATAACTATAAGTTAAACTAATTGAAAAAATACACTAAAATAAATTAATAATTTTAAGAGTTAGAAAAAGTTAACATGCATTGACTTTTTTGTTTATTTTAATTATGTTTAAAAATTGGTCCTTCTTATTTTATACTGTTTTTCCTACAAAAAAAATTCTGGAGTACCATATGATATAATATCAATTTGCGCATCCCACCCTCAATCTGGGGATCTATAGGAATGATAAAGAAAGTAATAAATAAATAAATATAAGGAAATTCCAATTTTTTTAAACATATTTAAAATAACAAAAAGTCAATGCATGTTTAACTTTTCTAACTTTTTAAAATTATTAATTTTATTTATTTATTTTTGGTTATTATTCATACAAACAAGTTAAATTAGAAATAATTGTTAAAATCTGAAAATAAAACTATTCCTTAAAAAATTGTTCGAAAAGATATACGATCGAAAGCTGCTCTATACTTAATATTCAATGTATTAATTTTTCAAGAATAGATTTTAAAAAAAATTTTCGTTTAATATTAATTTTGAGAGGACGTTGAAAAAAGCATCAAAAATCTATTATTATTATCATTCATTATCATTTATTATTATATTATTATATTATTATATAATTATTCTATATTATTATATTATTTATATTTATTTATTTATTATTATTATTATTATTATTATTATAACGTCCATCTTTAGGACACTTTAAAGAAGGCTGCGGAGCGTAAATTATATCAGCTCCGACTCCGCCTCACGCTCCAGCTTCCACCACAATTTTAAATTTTTTTTTAGCTTTTATATATCGTTTTAAAATATATATTTAATATATATATATATATAATTATATATATATATATTAAATAGATTATATATATCATATATATTATATATTTATATATATTATATAATATAATTATATATACATATATATATATATATATATTATATATATTATTATATAATATATATTAGTATATATATATATTATACTATATATTATATATAATATATATAATATAATATTTATATATATATATATATATATAATACTATATATATTTATTAGTATATAATATATTATATATATAGTATACTACGCACATCTCCAGTAGTACTTTAGCAATCAGTTGAGCGCATGCATACTTCTTTTTCTTTGCACTCGAAGAACTCTTACTAATGCGAGCACTTGCAAACTATCTGCGCAATGGTTTCGATGCTAGGCTTAGTATTATACTCAGAAGGTTTTCACCTTTCAGGAATCCTTAACATACTCCATTTGGGCTCTAAAATCTTTCTCCCAGAGCTCCTCCTGAAGATCGTGTTTCTAGATGCAAATAGTTTCCGATGCTTTTAAAGATTTACTTGAGCAAAAAAAGTAAAGATGACGAGCGTGTTCGGCCCTGTCACTCCCTGAGAACCGTGCGAAAAAGTTTTATTATTGGTTTCCTACTGCGGTCAAATATCCATTCTCTTATAATACCATTCTTATAAGACAAAATAGTAGTAGTATATATATATATTAATATATATATATATATATATAATAATAATATTATTTATATATATATATATACTATATATATATATATTATATATAATATTTATTTATATATATAATATAGTATATATAGATAATATATTTATAATATATATATATATATATATATATATATATATATATATATATAATTATATATATATATTATATATATACTATATATATATATATATAAATATATTATATATATATAGTATAATATATATATATATATTATAATTATATATTATATATTATTTATATTATATAATATATATATATATATAATATAATTATATATATATTTATATATTACTATATATGTATTATATATATATATTATATATATATAAACAATTTTTCCACCCATCACTGAAATTAAGCATTATATATGATATATATTAAAATATATTATATAGTACCTATATATATATATATATTTATATCATAGTATATATAGGTATATATATTATATATATATAATAAATATATATATTATATATATATATATTATTTAATATATATTATTATATATATCATATATACTATATATATATTATAAATATATGTATATATATATATATATATTAAAATACAAATCTAACGCTAACAAACTTACTTGAAATTATAATAATTCTAAGCTTTGTTGTTTATTTTTCTTGATGCGACTTAAAACTTATAAGACAAAAGAAAAAAATGAAATAAATAAAAAATTCAAAAATAAATTTTATGCTCACGAATAAAAAAATTTTTTGAATTTTTCTTATTTATTCATTTTTTTTCTTTTGTCATTTAAGTAAGTGCCATTAAGAAAATAAAAAATACAACCTGATATATTAATATTTCAAGTATTTATGTTGGCTTTTATTTGCTATTTTTATATATATATTCATATTATATTATATATCTATATATATATATATATATTATATATTTATATATATATATAATTATATATATTATATAATTGTATATAAGAATATATATATACGAGTATTATATATAATAGTATTATAAATATATAATATAATATATACTTATATATATAATATTAATATATATATTATATATATATATATATATATTGTCTTAATTGTACATACAATTGCTAAGAATAAAATGTTAATATATATATATAATAGTATTTATATATATAATAATATTATATATATTATAGTATATATATTATAATATATCTATAGTTATATATATATATGATAAATATATATTATTATATATATATTTATCGTATTATATATATTATAATATATATGATATTATATACTAATATATATATATATATTATAGTTATTATATTATTATATATATATAGTAATAGTAATATAATAATTATACTTTATTATATATATATTATATAATATATAAATATATATATTCTATTATATATATATATATATATTATATATTTATATATATAATAATATTATATATGATATTATATATATATTATATATATAGTATATATAAATATTAATATATAATATATATATATATAAAATAATATATAATAAATAAATAAACATATGTATCTAGTAGGTAATAGTATTATAAAAGAATGAATATTTGAGCGATAGGAACTAATAAAACTTTTTCGCACAGTATTCTTAGGTGACAGGGCTAAACACTCTGGTTCCTTTACTTTTTTCTTGCTCGAGTAAATCCTTTAAAAGAGCATCGGAAACTTTTGCATTTAGAAACACTGGATCTCTCAGTGAAAATGGAGAAAATGTTTAGGAGGCCCAAATGAGGAGGTTAGATCTGAAAAGGGTTGAAAAACGCCTTTCCTGTGCTATTTATCAAACGTTCAGTGATATAAGATCTGTAAAACTCATTGCGCAGATTAAAAGTTGCTCAAGAGTGTGCTCCTATTAAGAGTTTTCGTTTCCAAAGAAAAGAGATGCTGGCTAATGATTGGCGAATATACTACCGGAGATGGCGTCAGTAGATAGATATATTATAATATATATATATTATATATATATATTAATATAGTATAGTAATTATAATATATATAAGTAATATATATATGATATATATATATATTATATATATTATATATATATATATTATATAGTATATATAGATTATATTATATATATATATATATATGTATATTTAATATATTATAATATTAATATAATAGTATATATTTTATATATATATATTAATATATATAATATTATTTATTATATATAATAATATATATATATATATATTATTATATATACATATATTATATTATATTATATATTATATAATATATTATTATTTATATTATTATATTTTATATTATATATATATCTATATAGTATAAATATTATATTTATATATATATATATTTATATTTATATATAATTATATTATATATATAATATTATGATATTATATTTAGTTATATAATATTATATATAATATACTACCCATCTCCCAGTAGTACTTTCGCAATCAGTTGAGCCAGCATCTCTATTTCTTTGATCGTAATCTCTTAATAAATGGACACTCTTGCAAACTTTACCTGCGCAAGGTTTTTCGATTCATCCTTGAGTTATATACTCAAGGAAGGTTTATCACCCTTAAGGAATTCTAACATCTCCCATTTGGGCTCTAAAATCTTTCTCCAGAAGCTCTTCCTGAAAGATGTTTTCTAGAGCAAAAATGTTCCGATGCTTTTAAAGGACTTTACTCGAGGCAAAAAAAGTAAAGGACCGAGGTGTTAGCCCTGTCATCCTAAGAACTGTGCGGGAAGAAAAAGTATTACTATTATGTTCCTATGCGTCAAAATATCCATTCTTCTATATATATATATAATTCATAATACCATAGTTATATATATATATATCAATATATTATTATATATAATAATATATATATTAATTAATTATAATATATTATACTATAAAAATATATATTAATATAATTATATAATTATAAATAATATAATTATATATAATATGTAAATATATATAGAATATATATATTATATATAAATTATATATATATATTATATATATATATATAATAATATATAATAATATTATATATATATATATATATATAATATCTTATATACATATATATATAATATATAATCATATATATAATATATATATATATAAAATATATATATATATATATTATTATATATATTAGTATCATATATATATATATTATATATATCAGTATATATAAATATATATAAATATAATATATAATAATTATACATATAAACTATTTTTTTAGCAATTTTATTTTCATAAATATATGAAGATTGCATATTGTATGGAATATTTTTTATATTATATCTATATTATATATATATATTATTATAGATATACATATATATATTATATATAAATAATATTTATTATATATTATATTATATATATTATAGATATTTCATATATATTATATAGAATAAGTAGGTTTATATATAATACTACTAAATATTATATATATATATCTATATGAATATATTATATAAAAAATAGCAAATCTAAACGCTATAAATATTACTTGAAATATAATTATTCTAAGCTTGTGTTATTTTCTTTGAACGCACAAAACAACTAAATGAGTGACATATTGGTGCAAAACATTTATAAAAAAATTTCTCAAATAGTAAGTTTTTATCTTATAATTAAATTTCAACTATTAATAATAATAATATAATCAATATAAATAATATATTTAATAATATAATAATAATCAATATTAATAATAATAAATAGAATATAATAAAATTAATTAAAATAATAATATAATAATATAATCTTCATATCAACTCTAATTACAACTAACAATATAAGCGATGCAGCAGCAACAACCAACAATAACAACACTACAGACAACAACAACATACAGCAAGAATAAATGAAGTGGAGAATGAAAACATTAATATAAATTATTACTACATAATAATAATAATAAATAATATTAATAGTATGTACTATTATTTATATTATTATTTATTATTATTATTATTATTATGTAATTATTATTATATTTATATTTTTATTATTAATTTATTATTTTATCGATTATTATATTTATTATTATTTTTCATTATTATTATTATTTATTTTTTATTATTATGATATTATATTATTATTCATATTATTATTATTATTATTATTATTATTATTATTATTATTATTTTTATTATTATTATTATTATTATTATTATTTATTTATTATTATTATTTATTATTATTATTATTATTATTTTATTATTTGTTATTATTATTATTATTATTATTATTTTTTTTTATTACTTTTTATATTTATAATTATATTATTGATTATCTTTTATATATTATATTATTATTATTTTGAATTATTAATTAATATTATTATTTATCATTATAATTATTTATTATTATATTTTATTATTATTATTTTATTATAATTAATTAATTAATATTCATTATTATTATATTATTATGTATTAATTATTATTATATTATTATTATATTATTAGGTATATTTTATAAATTATAACTCAATATGAAATGCAAATGATTCCAAAGTCGAATTGTATATTATTTAAATCTAGTGTTAAAATAATTCATTTAATCGTTAGAATACAAGACTATGAAGCATGTCCGAATGTTTACGGACGAAATTGTCGACTGAATAAATATAAATATGCCCTCATCTCTTTGCAAATATCTCTAGATAGTATTAAGGAAGATTAAAATGAATATCCAGAAGAGAAAATTTTGCAGAATTGGAAGCTTAAAAGAAAGCTTATTATTTACGTTAATGTATTGATTATTATATTATTATATTATTTATTATTATTATATTAATTATTATTATTACTTATTACTTATTTATTATTATTATTATTTATATTTTTATTTATTATTATGATTGATATTATCTATATTAATTATTATGTTATATATATTATAATTATTAATTTAATATATATTATTAATTATATTATATTATTATTATTATATTGATATTATTATTATATTTTATATTATTATTATTATTATTATTATTTATTAATATATATTATATATTAGTAATTAATTCATTATTATTATTATTATAAGTATTTTTTATTATTATCCAATTATTATGAAGTTATTATCAATTATGGATTACATATTTAATTATCATTATCAATATCATTATCGATTATCATTGATCGTGTAAGTCATTAATTCATATCATGATCATTACACTTCTTCTTCTTTCTTACTTTTCTTTATTCTTCTCTTTTCTTTCTTCTTCTTTTCTCTTCGTTCTTCTTCTTCTTCGTCTTCTTTTCTTCTTCTTCTTCTTCTTCTCTTCTTTTCTTCTTTTGCTTCTTCTTCTTCTTTTCTTCTTTTCTTCTTCTCTTATTATTATTATTATTTATATTATTATATTATGTTATTATTAATTATATTTATTAATTATATTATTATATTATTATTATTATTATATTATTTATTGATTATTATTATTATTATTTATTATTATTAATTTGATGATTTGATTAATTATTATTATTGTTTATGATAATCATTTTCACCCAATATGGATTATTATATTATTATATTATTAATATATATATATATATTATTATTATTTATATTTATTATTATTATTATTATTATTATAATTATATATTATTCATTATTAATATTATTAATTGAGCCCTAATTATAATTCATGCCTTTATTATTATTCATGTTAATAACTAACATTAATTATTCCTCTTATTACTGAAAGTATATATTATTATTTATTGATTTTTATTAATGGTAATAATTATAATACTGTTATATAATAATAATTAATTATCTCAATAATGAATAATAATTATAATAATATAATAATAATTAATAATAATAAATATATATAATATAATAATAATAGTCAAATAATAATATAATATAATATTGAATATAATATAATGATAATCATTAATAATAATAATAATCAAGTAGATAATGAATAATAAGTTTATTGATTTTTGACGATCCTTTTTTTTTTAAATAATAGGATATTAAAATAATAATATAATTAATAAAATTAATAAATTATAAATTAATGCTTATGTAATAACACTTTAAATAATAATAATGTTAAAATAATTCTAGTAAATTATCTTAATAATTACAATATTTATTATAAACCCATAATATTCCTTTAATAAAGATAACATTAATAATAATAATAATATATTATAATTAAATAATAATAATAATTATAAAATTAAATATCAATAATAAAAATAAATAATAATAATAATAGTAATAATAATAATAATATATAATAAATTAATATTAATAATAATTAATAATAATAATAATAATAATAAAAATAAAATAATAAATAATTAATTATAATAATATGATAATAGTAATAGCTAATTAGATATATAATAAATAATAATAATAATAGATGAATTGAATAAGATGTTAAATAATAACTAATAAATAATAAATGAATAATAATAATAAATAAGAGGATAAATATATATTAATAAATAATAATAGATAATTAATAATAAATAATAATAAATAATATATAATAATGAAAGAATATTAAAATAATGGGAAGTAATAATAATAATTAATAATAAATTAATAAAAAATAAATAATAATAATAATAATAAAAAATAATAATAATAAATATAATAATAATAATAATAAATAATAAATGAAATAAAGAAATCATTAATTATATATGTGAAAATAATAACTAAATATAATTCAAATAATAAGTAATAATCAATAAAGTTCATCACAATAAGTAATAATACATAATAATAATAATAATATAAATTTTTTATTTCACTAAATCCTGAATATATTCTTCCCAAATCTTAATTACATTCTTATTCAAACTAGTTCTTGAAAAAACTCCAAAAGAAATGTTTGTGTTGGGATTATTACCGTCAAGGTAGCTGGCTAGATTGAATATCATATCGACAAGTCAACGCAACTTTTCCTGTACCTTCAGTAAATCTGACGCGGTTACCCCACTTCGATCTCGACTGTCTGAAATACCAATGATATAAAATATAAGTTTATAATATATATATACTTAAAGAATATTTATAATTATATTATTAAATATTATTTTATATATATATATATTAATAATAATATATATAATAATATTATATATATATATATATATATATAGTATATATATATAAAATTATAATAATATATATATTATATAAAAAATAATAAATAAATAATAATATATAAAATATAATTAACTATATATATTATTATATATATTATATATATATGATATATATTAATATATATAATATATATATAATATAGTATATATTAATATATATATAAATTATAATAATAAAAAGAACCTCGTTTGAGTAGTTTCATTAATATATATTTATTATATATCATATATTAAATGATATATATATATTATATATATATAATAATATATTATATATATATATTATATACTATAAGAATAAGAACTTAATTATTGATATGTAATTCTACCTATACAAGAACAAATGCCCATAAGAAGAACGGATGTTTTTATTGACGAAAAAGTAATATTCGAAAGTAAACCCGAAAAATTTAGTATATTTTGAAATATAATTTTTCCATTTAAATAAGTAATGTATTAAACAAAAAATTGTCCATCCAGAAAATTACTGCTTTTAAGAATATTTATTTCGTAAGTCGCTGATTGAAATGTATGTCTTGAAATATAAGCTTTTTATTATCAAATTTACGCATGTAGACACGTGAAACATCTTTGTTAATATCGCGACGATAAAGTGATCTTGCTTAACTTTTTGTTGATAAATATGATATACTTTTCAAGAGTATGACCACAGTTTAAAAAAACATTCGTTTCATACGTCTTCGCAGGTTATTTTTTATATAACATTTTATTGTAGATCAACCATAACACAATAAAATTATATTTAGTCTTTCTATAAGCTATGACTTACCTCGATCTTCGATAATAATTTAATTAATAAAATTAAATAATATAATAATATATTTAATATTAAGAATAATATTAAAATAAATATGAATAAATATAATAATAATAATATAATAATAATAATATTAATTAATAATAACTAAATTAATAGTAAAGTAATTATATACTAATCTACCAATAAATAATTAAAATAAAATACCTAAAAATATAATATAATAATAAAATAATTTAATTAATAATAATAATAATAATTATAATAAGTATATAATATATATAATATATAATTAATAATAATAATAATAATAATAATATATAATAATAATAATATATAATAATAATAATAATATCCAATAATAATAATAATAATAATAATAAATACTAATTTTAAATATAATACTATAATCAATCAAAAATTACCATGATAAGTAATTAAATTATGTAGAGTAGTCATATCTTAAGAATACAAAATATCTTAAGAACCAAATTCAATATTAAATGAACTTTGCTTTCGTTTCTTATGCAAGGAAAACGAATATGAAACTTAGAAGCAAGTTTATACGTTTTCGAAGTACTAATTACATTACTACTAGACGGGGTAAGATTTTCATCTGTGGTTTAAGACTACTACTTGCTCTTACACCACATGTGGGACACGACTACAATAACTACTATTATCATATATTACTTTATCAGACGTAGATTCGATAATAAGCGACGTTGAAAGTTACACAAAATTCCGAAAACTTCGTAAGACTTTGATTAATTTTATATTTCACGACAAAATTGCTATATATACTATTATATATATATTATTTATATATATATATATATTATTAATTATATATTATATATATATAATATATATATTATATATATATAATAATATATAGTATATATATATATGTTATATATATATATATATATATAAATATATATATATAATATATAATAATATATAATAATATATATATATTTTATATAATAATATATATAGTATATATTAATATATATTATATATATATATATATATATTATAATATTATATATTTAGATATATATAATATATATATTATATATATATAATATATATATATATATATATATATTATAATATATTGATATTATATATTAATATATATGTAGTATAACATCGGGAACCATCAATAATGAGTTGAAAAACCAAGAAAAATATATAAATATAAAATATAACTATATATATTATATATATATAATTAGATATTATATATATTATAAATAATATTATATATATATACTATATTATATATATATATATATATATATATATTATATTATATATATATATATATATATAATAGTATATATATACTATATATATAATAATATATTATATATATTATTATATATATATAATATGATATATATATTATATTATATATATTAATAATATATATATATTATTATATATAAATATATTATATTTATAATAATATATATTGATATATATTATTTATATATATTATAATGTTATATACTATATATATTTATATAATATACATATATCATAAATTATATATAGATATTATATATAATAATATATATATATATATATAATATAATAATTATCTTTATATATTATATATTATTTATTATTATATATAGATATATACTATATATTATAGTATATAATATTATTATTAATATTTATTATATATAATATATATTAATGATAATATTACTATTAATATTATATATAAAATATAATATATATATATATATATATATATATAATAGATATAAATAAAATAATTATATATATAATATATATTAAAGTTATATATAATATATAATAATATATATATATATATATATATAATATATAGTATATATAATAATATATAGATTCATACATGGGAAACCATCAAATTATGAGTGAAACCATAACATAGTTATAATTTTATCCTTATATAAATATTAGTTTTTCATATTTGAAGTGAAAACGATCGAGAAGTATAATTCTTTCGTTTACGATCCTAGTGCTGTTATTTTCTTATGATTTATTATATTATTATTTATTTATTGTATTTTTGGTTTTTCCGTTTTTTTATGCTTAGATATGGACCAGATGACCTATTTTTACCAAAAAAAAAACTCTTACTTATTTAAAAGAAAAGTTCCCTTTGAAATAACTGAAACCATATCTTTACGATTTTTTCCTACAAAATTTCGAGTAATATTGACAGTTTCGATCAACCTATTATTCTCGTGTCTGTTGATTTCCCCTTGGCAATGCCATGAAATGTTTTTCATTTTTATCAGTATATATTTTAATTTCATATACTTACTTAACTAAATTTTTATGGTACTATATCGTCTTAATGACAATTATTTAGTTTTAAAATTGATTTTTTACATCTCAATTATTTTGTAAATTAGTATTTTTCAGCTTATTTTATTATTCCTTTTTTAATTAGAATTTTGTTATGTAAAAAATTATTTCTCAGTAAATTTATAGTGTATATTTTTAACATTCCAGTAGATTTTTAGAACATTTGGAATCCTTTTTTCACGATATTTTTCTTCTTCTTGCACTTCTGTAAAAATCTGCTAATTCTATTATTATACATTTGACATTCAAGTTGAGGTTAAAGTTGTATTGCTATAAAAAAATAAAAAAAAATCATCTAATTTTTTTTTTTTTGAAAAGTATGCTTGACCATTTTCCAAAAAACTTTTTGTTGTGCACCGAAAAAGAGTATGTTAAAAGATAAGACAAAATCTCGTAGATTCTCATACCTATATCTAACTGGACTTCTAAAATTTTAACGTACGACAATTAAAAAAAGATTGATTTGAAAGCTATGATCGGCATAGCGAATAATTTGGAATTTTGTCTATTTTTGATCCAAAAGTATTCAAATAACGTTGTCGAATCGAATTATTCAAAACGTGAGTGACTATTCTAAAGAGAATACCACAAATATATAAAAACTCGTGTGTCCACATCAGATTGATATTCTTTCTAACATAAGGATAATACCTCAATCCAAAAAGATAAGAGAATACTGAATTAATAAATAATGTTCTAATGTATTTATCAAAAATAGACATGAAACGAATTCCAAAACTGAAGCCTTTTTACATATTACTATTAAAGAAAGAAGTGACCAAATGTCTGTTTATGTGGAATTTCTAACTTTGTCCAGAAGCTTAATATATTTAATAAATATCTCACATACCTCTAGGAATTTTTCCATAAAAATTACACTGATATAAGCAGAGGAAGATTTTCATTTAGCTTTCCTGAATCAAGAGAACAACAAACCAAACTAATTCCTACCCTACTTGAAGTCAGCATGACTTCCTTGATAGTGAAGTGATTCTTTCTAAACACGAAAAATTGAGGACCCTCTAAGAATAGTCTTCGTCAAAAACTTTAATTATTACTTTATACCTGCATGTAATATTTTAATCTTGAGTTTAGAACTCTTTGAACTTACGAATGGTATAATAAAATAAGATTGTGACGGAGCTCTTATGAATGCTGCAGCTTAGTTAACAAGAAGTGACTTCGATCGCAATCGCTACTTTTTTTTACTCGATGGAGTAAAATACCAAACGCTTGGCAACTATTAATTTCTCAAAAAAGCATTAATTTAATACTAATGTATAAAATTATAATATCTTAATATTAAAGATAGCAAAACTAAAAACTTAATAATTAGATAACAAAATCTATTGAATAAATCAATTATAAGTTTTGCTTGGAACGATTACTGACAAGTTTCAATGGCCTCTTTAGCAACTATATAACTATGTTACGTAGTTGTGCCTGCCTTTTTCATATATCTCAGAAATAAGAAAAATAAATGAATAAATTGTTACTTTTTTTACATTAAATTTTCTATACTTACCCTATTCTAAAATATTCTTAATAGTTTCTTCTTTTACGTATCATTTTGATATCAGAAATTGATTAGCCTATTGGACAACCTCTTATGAATCAAAATATAGTCTGAAAGAGGTTAATGTGACGAAAACCAAAAGGTCAACATGACCAAAGAAATCTTGACCTTTTTCAATTCAGAATCAATATAACATTTAACAGTGGGAAAGCAAAACATGTTAGGAATTCAATTTATCTATTAATCAATCCGAACATCTGTTGAAGCACATCAGTGGTGTGCTAACTAGGCTCGGTGGGAAAATTTTCCTAATTTAAAGAAAATTTTCCTACAATTTTGACACTTCCCTATTTTTGACAGGTATTATTCATATATCATAATTATGTAAGTCAACTTTTTTTCTCAATTGTTAATATTGTTATATATATAGTCCCATATTTTCTTAGTAACCTTAGAGACAAGTTTGAACTTAAAACTTTTTGCTAAGAAAGAAAGTAAGCGTGTACTTTGGCTATGCAGCTTTATTGTGGACAGAACTGTATGAAGCAATTTTCAGGATGTAATTTTTTATTATATGAGATAGATTTATTGAGATATTAATATTATTATATTATGATTATATTATATTTATTATGTATTATATATTATTTTTTTAATATATATATATTATGATTTATATAATATTATAATTATATATATATCATATAAATGTTTTGTTTATTGTACTTCTAAAGCATAGTTTTGTGTTACATCCGAATTCGACGACGAATAACTCGATATGGAGAAGAAGAAAAGTAAGAAGAACGTGAAAAAACTGATCTTGGGTTTTGTTTAAGTTTTTGTTTTTTTCTTTGTTAGTGTGTACTTTACTAGTAATTTTATGTTTTATGTGTGATCAGTGTTTATGAAACTATTAAAAACTTACCTGAATGGATTACTAACATCTTTCCAGATATTAAACTAGTAATGAAATGAATAAAGAATGGAAAAGGATCAAATAAGGACTGGCAATAAATTTTATATTAAGAGATTTATTAAGGAAACTACTCTTCCTCTAGGGCGTTTTAAGTCAAAGCAAAGGAGGATAAAAACATTACTAGGACTTAGTTCACATATTTCTATTACCTATAAATAAGGAGATAGTATCGAATATCTTTGGCAAAGAAGAAAGCATTTGCTTGTATTTTTCTATATTCATATTATGCAATTCATGGGTTGATCTCTTAAGGTGTTAAGACTTAATATTGTTACATCTGCGGTTTCTAATAGATATCATTACGCTGTTGCACAGTGAGATGCGCTTCGAAGAGGATACTTATATGTAAGTTTTCTTGTATTGTCTTTGGAAGGCGTTCTGTACTATAAAAGATAATATTATTATGTTATAGTGATATGTCTAATGCGTACTACTATTTTCTTACTTAATTATGAAAAAAAAAAAATTATTAAATTATATTATAAAACAATAATATAAATTTACTTTTTTTGTTTCTAGTCTTCGTTTAAACATACTATTAACATCGTATCCCAATAATATACTACAATGTGTTGTTCATGAGTCTGCTTTTCTTTTATTAGTTGTTGTCTCGGATTGGACCCAATTAGAATAGAGGAGGTTACATGCAAACCAAGTGTCGTAAATGTAAGGATGAATAATTTTGTTAAATCAACACTTATATTTGCAATTTTGGTTATGCAGGTCGGTAGTTGCAACTCTAAGCGTGGCCATGTTATTTTTAGAGCAAAGTCTATGACAAGAACGTTAGTAAATAGTACGCTGAGAGTGGTTTGAAGTGGTTGTGAATGCTTTTTTTTGTAGTCAAGTGATGATATGTGGAAAGTGTGGCTGTCCACCGTTATTTTACAGCGTTTGTGATACTCTCTCCGATGGCAGCATGACTCTATGAGAATTGTGGAAGAAATACGAACTCATCTTTTGCGGGATGGTGTAAAGTGTTTATTATGCATCATGAATACGATTGTGTCCTGTCCATACGAAGTATCTTGCTACCTCTAGGAACAACAACAGAGACATTTTGAATTTGGTAACTATTAATATCTGAGGATGTTTAAATAAAAAGAAGAATAGGAAGTGTGAAAAGATATATAACAGAGTTGTGAATCTAAAAGATACGGAAAAAGAGAAAAGCCACAGGATAGATATGACAAAATTTGGCAGTATTTTCATATTAAAGAGATGAGGAGAAGTATGATGGGAGTATGTTAGGAAAAGATATGAGCTAATCGAGGATATAAAATTAAGAAAGGCAGGAAGGTGGAAACTAGAGAGGAACACTAGATGCGTTCATCTGTTTGAGAGAGTAGAATGTATGAATTATACCCAGATAAGACCAAGTGGCTCATTGGGGCGGTTACGTTGGTTGGAGGGTATACAGTTGGGTTCCCAAACATTCTTTCTAAAACGATGTCGCTTAAGCTTAATAAT
Source organism: Trachelipus rathkii (assembly GCA_015478945.1). NCBI lineage: Eukaryota > Metazoa > Arthropoda > Malacostraca > Isopoda > Trachelipodidae > Trachelipus > Trachelipus rathkii. The sequence continues at coordinate 8,976 of JABUQX010056919.1, read as the reverse complement.
GATGTAAAAAGGTAATAAAAGGAAAAGAAGAAAAGACACATGACAATATTAGTGGATTGGGACTACAACAAGAAAGTTTTAACAGAGAGTTAAGAAAGCTCAACCAATCAAGAGAATAAAACGGCAAATGCATGAAATAGCATTTGTAATGCAGATGCTTGAGCATGAATTTATGACAACTGAATTGATCCTCAGAAAAGGCGGTGGAGTAGCATTAAAATTTGTTTATAGAGAACGGCAGAGAGTTCAGGAGTAGGAAGAGAGTTGGAGGCAGAAAATTTTGAACTGAGTCTTTGAGTAAAGGTATTAGGTAAAGATGAAGAGAGGGGTTATTAATCAGGTAGAAGCCACAGCATTCACTTTGATTGTTGAAGGTAACCTAAACAGAGAGAAGAAATAAGGATAAGATAATGAAAAATTATAGTTGAGGCTATCATTTTTGACTGACACTGATCCGTTTGTTTCCATATAAAAACTTAATAATAGGAGAGAATGTGTACATAGGCTCTTTTTATATTAAGGGAAAGTATGTATAGGAGGTAGTAAAGATAGTATGAGGAATATTTATTTAATTAGTGAATTTATATTTTTATACGTTTTCATCCGTATTATGTATCCTTTGTAAAAAAAAAATAAACATACCCATTGTATTTTAGGAGAATCAGAACATTTGGTTCCAACGGATTTTCTGTGGGAACAAGTAGTGAAGAGGTGAATACGATCCATAGTGAATAGCAATGGGAAAGATATTTAAGGAAGATTATGGATGGTAGAGATAATAACCTAATACGAGTAAATTAAGTGTAGCGTTTATAATTGTATGAGAACGTACGATTTGCCATAATGAAAAGGCAATGCATTTAACTATTTTATTTGAAGAACAGAAGTCTTTAATAAGAAGTGTTTCATGTGCTATGGTGAAACCAAGAAAAAGTTTGCTAGACGACAGAATAGAGGAAAAGGTATGGCCAAAAGGGCTTAATATGCAAAGTTATGGGACTCTTTGGTAAAGGAATTGTTGGGTTTAGATGAAAAACCTTAATAAAGAATGAACAAACATCATTTAAAATTTCTTGCAAATCTAATTAGGAAGGCGTTCTGAATAAAATGAAGATGATCAGAAATTAATATACACTTAATATTATAGGAGTTAACAAAGGACTCAGAGATAAACATAAGAGCCAGTATGAGTAGATTACCTTGCCAGTAAGATTAAATGAGGTTGTGGCTATCGGATTTGGGGGATTGGCAGGTTAGTCATCGTTTCTTGGTTATGTAGATATAAGCATCAAGGTTTTGCCAGTGTGACTTTGTTGGGTTGAAGAAGCATAGGAGCCGAAAGAATAGTGTAAAAATGTTAGATATATTTGAGTATACAGTGTGTTTTGGTGCCCGTGTGATAAGTTTCTTGAGTGATAGATTATTGGTTTGGAAATTTCCAAATGAGAAATGAAATGTTTGTGTGAAAGGTTTTGATGAATGATTCAGTGGAACTGCAATTAAATGTCCATGGAAGCAATGGTCCAGTGTTAAAAAAACACTGAGTGGTTTGTTGAAAAGATTCATAAATGAGGCAATTAATGATGAGGGCTACGATATGAGATCAAATGGGAGACAGGTTTTAAGAATATCTATTCTTGGAGTCAGTTATTTCACGGCAAAATAAAATATTAAGTTTTAGTTTGATTCGGAATATGGTTATCATGCCAAACTCAATTCGAACAGTCTTGGCTCGTAGCTGTACTGTGTTCAGTTAAGGATGCCAAATTAATAAACTATCTGAGAAGCATAAGGAAATATATTGTTTCAGTTGCTCTGTTTAGAACATGAGTCATAAATTGATAATAGCAATGAACAACTAGAAGCTACAAAAGCAGATGATCCAATATACAACAGAAGCAGAAGAGTTAAAGATAAAAAAGAGAACTATAGAAGGGCAGTTACGGGATCATTAATTTGAGACTGCTGAACCGGAGGAAAGTTTATTATAAAGAAGGAGATAAGATAAGCAAATGGAGGGACCAGCTAATGTTTGATTATGGCCGATTCAGGATTTCAAAGAGGTTGTAGTTAAAACTACGAGGCTTTAATGGATAGTAGCCGATTAATAGCATCTAATAAAATAAATGATAGCTGAGTATAAGAAAAGAGAGTCCAAAAAAAATGAATACACAAGCGACAAACAAGAAAAGAAGAACGAAATGAGAATAGAATAGATGGTGGGAAATAAGGAAAGAAAGTTTTCCAAGAAATAATGAAAAACATTAGAGGTATGATGTTGAAAACCTAATGCGTTATATCAAGAAGGAAACCTATTAAATAGAAAGAAGAAACTTAAGTATTGATGAAGGATGATCTAGCTACAGTTGAATGAGAAAAGACGATGAAAAAAGATGAATAAGAACTTAAGAACAATTGTTAAGAGAATGAGAATATACCAAAATATTAGTAAATATTTAGAACAGATATAATGTATAGATATAGAAAATAGTGAGGAAAATACATGAAGTAAAAGTGCTTAGCAAATCAGGAAAGGAAAAATATGCAAAATAAATGGATAAAAAATCTTAAAGTTGACAGCTAAATGTTATCAGAATATGTAATGGGGAATGCAAATGTTAATAGACTTTAAGAAGATATAAAGATAGAATTATCATAGACAGATGATGGCTAGAGGTGTCTGTATAATGGATAGACAAACAACTTTGAATTTGCCAAATTAAAGAAATAGACAACTGTGGAAAGCAAATGATTGTCTTTATCAGAGATGTAAAGGAAAAAAAAGGAGCATGAAATCAATTATCATTTAAATATGGCGGTTTTATACCGAAAGTTAAAATTTAACATATAATATGTAAAAGCTCGGTTTAAGTAGGCAAATTATTTTAAGGAGGAATTGGAGAATGGACTAGGTGACTAGAGCACCAACTGTTCGGAGAGTATTTCGTTTTGTTTGAAAAGCGTTATGAAAAGGAAAGTTATGTTAGCTCAATAGATAATAAATAATTCTGGCTATTACCCTACCAATGGAGGTAAAAATTAAAGAGAATGGTTTGTATCACTTTAAAAGAGGCAAAGAAAGATATGTATGATTTGGGAACTAAAGAAACTGATATAGCTTAAGTACGCACAGCCAGGGATATGTACCAGATAAGTAGTGTGTTATAAGAATTGTATGAGGACAAAAAGTAAATGGAGTCCACACTTTGTTTTTCTGGAGAAAGAGTGTTTTAATGTTTATCATTTGCACCCACGTATGATGTATTTCTGTTTAGATGGTAACCTGAGTTTTATCAGAGATGGTTATAGAAAAATGAAATAACTTGAAATAGTCGAGAAAGGAAAGTTTTAAATACATAGGAGTAAACATAAAGGAATAAGGAGGATGGAATCTGGTTGGAACAGGAAAATTATCTAGGGATAAAGGATACTGAAAAAGGCATTAAATTTTTGCTGAATAGCGATATGAACGAAAAGGCAATAAACGTTAATACAGGTCCATTAGTATGGACAAACAATTGGTTAAGCGGGTCCAGAAAGACCCGAATTTATCGTGACTGACTGTGAGTGAGAGAGTAGATTCTTTAAGGAGGAAAGTAGAAGAAATGAAAAATTAAATTTATATATTGAAAGAGAGGAGATAAGCTGTATAATGGAGCAAATAATGGCTGAGTAAACTAAAAGATAATGTGGAAATTGAGGTGTATACTGATGCATCTCATGGGAATGAGGAAAGGGTAATCACAACAGGTAGGGACATAGTCAGTGTTATAAAGATTAAAACATGAAACTAGAGTGCTCTCCTTAATTGTTTGACAAAGTCAAAATGCATAAAGGGAGTTGCATGTCACTATAGATGGCAGAGGCAATCGGTTTAAATAGAAGGGTGGAAGCTGGTTGTGCAGCAAGAATGTTGAGAAGTAGAGTGATTGTAATGATAATACGATTGCCAGTGAAGAGATGTTATTACTGCATAGGTAAGACTCTAAAAAATTCCAGTGTATTCAAATACTAGAGAGTGTTTGAGTAAAAGGACTTAAGACATAGATTTGTAGCATGGAATCAGCATGGATGTTATTAGAGGAGAAAAGTAACTGAAGTTGAATACATGTGGGAATACTAATGAATTCAATTGGCTAGAATGTGTTTACAGAAGAAATCGAATGGATTGAAAGGTATAAAAGGCTATTTGGAAGAAAATAGTTGGTTGTGTGTGAAAAAGAGTGAAGTATGAGAGAGAGAGAGTAGAGAAAGAATCAAGAATGATTTGTTTTTTTTTTTTTGTGTAGTTCTGTTAGATTTGAAGATGATGGTCTTTGTCAAAGAAAGAAGTAAATGAAGAAGTATAGATTTGTGTTTTCATACGTTAGTTCTTGGGTTTTTAAATGTATATTAGGTTAGTTTTTTTCTTTTTATTGTATCTTTAATTTAGTTTATGTGTTTTCAGTGTTTAATGGATACTATTAAAAAGACTTATGTGATTCAATGAAAATTAACATGTATTCATTATATAATGAATATGAACTAAAGGAAAAAAGAAAGGATAAATAGGAATGCAATAATATAGTTTATTACACGTATTTATTAAGATAACATCTTTGCCTTCAGCTGTTTAATAAGGCAAAAGGACAGGAAATTATACCATTAACAGGTAGTAGGCACAAATTACATTACCACAATAATGAGACATACACACACATAATCTTGCACCAAAAGAGAAAGCATCATTGCCTTTTTTGTATTATTCTATTAATCCAATTCTGATGATTGATTCTAAGGGAGAATAAGAAGTACATTTCAGGTTTCAAATGAATACGCTGCGTGAACAGGGTTCGAGAGGGAAGCTTAATATTGTAATTTTTTCTGGTTTGTTCTTTGGGGAAGCTTTATGTATAACATATAGCGCTATACTATAATATTTTATTGAGACTACGAATTTCTAAGCTATTTAGAATAACAAAAAGAATTAAATAAAACAACAATCAAGTTAATATTCATTTGATTGTCTGTTTTCTCAAACAATAATATACATTATTACAATAAATATCTTATCACCTTGAAAGGTTCTGTTTAGTGTGTCGGATAGGACCCAAATTACGGAAAGGACTTTTCAAACCACGTTCCCTTTTAAAAGGTAAGGGATAATTTTTATCACTTATTATTCAATAATACATATATATACTAGTAATAGATTATAACTATATATTATATATATATTTATATTATATTAATAAATATTAAGATATATATATAAGTATGATATATTATATTATATATACTAATATAGTATAAATTCTTAGATCATATATATATAATAGTAATATAATATCTATATATATTCATATATGTATATATACTATTGTTTATTATATTTATATATAGTATATATATTTATATAATACTTATATAATAATATGATTATATATTATTATTTATGATAATGTTTAATATATATATATGTAGTATTACATTATGTATTATATATATATGTTTAGTATATATATTATTATTATTATTATATATATATTATTAATTATATAGAATCTTAGTAATTATTATATATTATTATAAATATAATATTATATATATATTTAGACGATGATTGTATTATATTAAATTAATTTATATATTTAAACTGTTACTAATTTATATACTTATAAATTTATAAAATAATATATTATATATGAATATTTATAGATAATATAAATTATATATATATATATATTCTATATATATTAATATATATAGTATTATACTAGGTTGAATAGATTGTATTATTATATATATATATATAAATTTAATCTATAATTATTAAACTGTTATTATTATTATTATACTTATATTATTATCTCTATATATATATAATAATATATATAATATTAGATTAGTATTATTTTAATTATATTATAATAATATTATAGTATATATATATATTATATCAAAGATATTATATTATATTTTATTGTTTTTGGGAGTAAAATTTTAAATTTATAGATAAAAAACTACACACAAGTACCTTAGATAAAGTTAAATTTGTGCTAGATGAAAACGGAATTACAGCATAAATAATGATAAAGGGTTTGTGTTCTAGCCCCTAAACCCCATTTTTATGTGTTTTTGCACGGTAAATCCTCAGGGGTCTCAAATATTGATACTTTTACTATTATTTAGTAATTTCGAGATTACTTTTGTAAATTCCAAAAGGGTCGAATATCTTAGCCCACAAATTATAATAAAAAAAAAATGTAAGGCTTACTTTACTCTCTTAATAGAGTATTTTACCTAGTTCGATTCATGCGCTTACTTATTGAAACTTCGATTGTGTGTCTCAGACAACCTCGTATCAAGAAGTGATTACCACTACATAGAAATCTGCCTCACATTAATAAATGTTTAAGCTTTTTTATATTTTAATTTGACTATTTAAATATATTTTTCTCTTAAATAGTAAAGAAAAAATTGAATGTGTTTAGGTTCTAATCACATAATCTTTCCTCTAATCACACTACAATCTTAATACAAGAGACAACAACCACTATACCAATAAAATACAATAGATTTTGTACCATATTTTAATAATACTATTGGCACAATGTTATTGGAAGATGGCCTAGAAATTACTAAAAAAAAAACATTTTATTACTACATCTTTGGTAAAAAAGAATCTCCAAAACTTTACCATCACGAAATACATCGAAATTGCACACTTCCAACCGAATAGTGTTCTTTCTTTTTAGATGTTACTCTTTACAAATATTTTTATTAAATAATTAATACAGCAAAGTTGAAGCATGAAAATAATAATTTACCAATAAATATAATAATAATTTAAATAACTTAATAAAAATTCTATGTATAGGCAGTTGATAAAAAATAATATTAATTGTAAAGGAAATATATTTTTTTGTATATTATATTTTTTTAAATTTATTTAAGAAATTTTAACTCTCCAGTGTTTTTTTTGATGCTCATTACAGAATCTGTTCTTTCATTAAAGATTTGAGTAAATAAGCATAGGACAAAGTTTTTTGATTAAAATTTACATTGACTTCAATAACAGTGAAGATCAATTTTTCTATAGTCTTCTGTCGTTTGTGTCTTTTGCCTCTCCTCAATTTGTTCATGTTGGAAGACCATTTGTATTCGGTCTTATACCCATATGTTGACATAAATTATCTTGTTCAAATATTTGTTTTTAATGGCTTTTCATTCTATTACAAATATAATCTAAATTGAACAGGCACAGATACCATTATTAATCTCTCCATCTTGAAGTGTTTCAGGAGTTTGGAAGAGACATGAACTAAACACAGGAGCTTGTAAAATAATGAGATCTTCAAAGGCAAACTATACTATACCGAAAACTCTCGGTACCTTTAAGTTTGATCTCTTAAAATATTTATCACTCAATGGCAGGCTCTCTGACTTTCGACTTTAGAGCCTTTGTTTCTATATAACATTAACATATCGTTCTTTCAATGCTTTTATCTCTTCATTATTATTCAAATAATTATCTAAAGTTTATTCTTAATTTTCGTCTTTATTAAATTATACTGTGGTAAATGTTTACTTTGAATTAGAAGTTTAAAATAGAGAATGTTTTGTTTTAAATATTCTCAATCAAAATGATTACCTTATTATACGATGTTATTAATGAACTTTTTTGTGATTTAAAGTTTTTATTATAGCTTACGCTAATTTATTATAATCTCTAGTTAGAAGCGAAAAAAATGCACAATGTCTGTATGTCTCTCTGCCGTAAATTTAACTACTTTTCTTATCTAGATTCGCTCAATTCTTACATACCACAATTTTGCATCACTGGGAGATTCGCTCAGTTACAACACATTTTATTCATAATCATAACATATTAATATGTATACTGTACGTACTTATTACTTTGTATATATTTTTATAATCTTGGTTTGAAACAGTAATTTAATGAGAATTTGTCGTCAAATAAACTTAATCTGAACAAGTCATTTCTTTAACGTCATGTATAGTTTCCTAATAAAGCAATGATGTTTAACTCTACAAAACAATTGCTTATCGTTTTTCTCAAAGACTAAAAGTTCAAATAAATATTTAACTTTCTGCAATTTAATGATGGATATAATACAGACGTTACATCTTTCATCCAAGTGAGTCATTTTGATAAGAAAACATTAACTCATGTAAATGACGTACTTATTATTAATATAAATTTTATATATATATTATTATATTGTATTATGTAATATGATATTTTAATATGTATATAACAAGACTATTAGTAAATATTAAATATATATATATAAATATATATATAGGTACTTTATGATAATAATATATGAAAATAATTTAAAATAATATATAACTTTAAATTAAACAATAAATAAATATATTACAAATTTTGCTGCCGCAAAATAAAATTAATAATAGTCAGATAATATAAATAATAATCAATTAAATAATAATAATCATATGAATAAAAATATTGATCATGTTATGATTATTAACTAATAAAGAATAATAATAATTATTAATATTAATAATAATTAATAATAATAAGAAGAAATTAATAATACTCATAATAATAATAATATAATAATAAATGTAATATTAATAATATGCACATATATATTAATAAACAACTTGAGAAATTAGTACAGCTAACAATTCGAATAATCTGATCGTAAGACACATAGAAATCTATGTAGTTCCTATTTGGCGCTGAAAAAAATTCTTTTTACAACAACAGTGACTAGTGACTTTTTTTCTGTGGTGTCTCTCTCTACTTTATGTGATTAAGTACTTATTCACATTAAGGAATAAAGCTTCAATCATTACAGATTTTCTTTGGAAACGATTTTTACTTTTTTTTAAATAATGGAACTTTGATGTATCCAATTTCTTAACAATCACATTTGCAATATGGATTATTTGAGTGTTTTTCAGATCTTCTTTCAAATACTTTATAATTCTATAATTTTAATA
>JABUQX010056918.1:27500-34068 GCA_015478945.1 Trachelipus rathkii | reverse complement strand
CGCGAGATCAACTTATATTATTATATATATATATATATATATATATATATATATATATATATATATATATTATGTATATATATAATATATACTATATTATATATTATATATATATAATATTATATATATATTACTGTATATATACTATATATATATATATATATATATTATATATATATATATTATATCTGTAATTATATATTAATATATTATTAATACTGTATATATATATATGTAATATATATATATATATATATATAATATATATATTATTATAATTTTTATATATATATATATTTATATATATTATATAATTATATATATTATATATTATTAATAATATATATATATTATATATATATTATATATATAATAATTATATATATATTATATATATAATATAATATATATTATATATATATATATAATTATATATATATTAATATATAATATCTATATTATATATATATATATATATATATATATCTTATATATATATGAAGCGTAGTGTGGGCTTGCTCCTGAAATTTTGGTTCACTCGAGGTTACGCCTAGTTAGAAGAATTATTTTAGTACAATTTACAAATAATTACATTCCAGTCTGCTACAAAAATAAAAATTTAATCTCAGAGATTTGTAGGATATATATATCATATATATATTATATTATATATATATATATATATATTAATATTCTATATATTATATATATATATATATATTAGGTATTATATAATATAATATATCTATATATATAATTATATATATATATATATAATTATATATATATAAATGTATAATTTATATATATATATATATATTATAATTATATATATTTTTATATAGGTTGGATATATATATATATATATATATTATATATATATCTATATATATATTATAGTATATATAGGCACTTTCCCTTTAAACGGATGTTACATAAATGTTACATATCGAAATTCGCCGAACCTAACGGCTAACCAATACACTGTGACGTGTGTAACTTAAATCACCCAATAGAAGAAGAGAAAAGTTGCCCATGTTGCTTTTATATATCATGTTAATTTTTTTATATGTTATATTTTGTTTTCATTTTTTTTTTATCTATTTTTAATTAGGGCTCGAGCCGACGGTGGACAGAGGGGGGGAGACAGTCCCCCCGTCTGTCACGCTGAGGCCGAAGAGACCTGACTCTGACATCTTGGCTGATTTTAATCCTTGGTATCCTTTAGTTTTAATAAAAATAAAAAAAACCTTATTGGCAACCTTTGTCGCCTATATTTCTTGAAATATCGAAAAAAATCGATTACATCGCTCGTCGATATATATCGGTTAACATCCTTTTAGGAGTATATATATATATATGACTATATATTTATATATATAATTATAATTATATAATATATATATATTATGATAGTTGGTTGATAAACCAACTAGCTCCTAAAATGCAAATTTAAAGAATCCCTGGAAGATCCAGGAGTTTTTGGAAAGAATGGTTTCGCAGTTTTCCAGGACCTGGAAACTGGAAAGTACTGATTGAAATTTAGTAATTCCAGGATTTTTTGGAATAGGGGTGTTGTCCAGGATCAGGACTGGATACTGGACTGGAAAATATCATAAGTATATTAATATATATATATATATAATATATTATTATATATATATATATATAATATTATATATATATATATATGGTACTGCTTAGGATCATGACATGCTAGAGAAAGTACCATGCTTAGTAGAACCGTTCATGCAAGAGAGATATACACGCATACCACAGCACCCACCCCACCCCGCCCCTCCCAACTGCTTCAAAATATGCATACTATGTTAAATATTTATATATATATATATATATATATAAATATATATATATATATATATATATATATTATATATATATATATATATATTATATACGCGTATACGTACGTACAATCATCCGTCGCGCGCATAGAATCATAAGGGATGTAAAGATAAATCGGCTTTTCGCGCCGGCGCGCCAGAGCCAGCGAGCAGCAGCACCACGTCCTTCCCGTTCAATCGTCGCCATCAACTGATTTAAATAAAATGAGGGGAACTGGGGGAGAGAGGAGGGAAGAGGGGGAAAGAAGGAGGGTGGGTATAAAGAGAAGGGGTTGATACCAGAGAAAGAAATCTAATTATAGCTTTAGCTAAAGGTGTTATGTTCAGCTGTCAGATTATATGTAAAATAACAATGGCCTGGGAATCCATGAGGGGAGAGACAAAATTTTTAATTACTTTTAAGGTTTCCTCAACAAAAGTTTTGTAATATCAAAAGGAGGGGAGATTTAATTACTTTGTATTGAACCCTCACTTCAACTTGACAGGTTTAAAAAATTTATGACCTTTTAAAGGTGTCACGAGTGTAAATTTATGAGCCAAAGTACAAAGCTATTAACAAAGAAACTAATACATTTTGTTTTCAAACCAATTACTTTTAATTGCAGTTTTAAAAAATTTATTACTTTTAAAGTCTAAAAAATATATTGATTCCTTAAGTCTCAATAAAAATAATAATAATCATATTATTTTTATATATTATTATTTATATTATTATTAATGATTATTTATTTAATTTTCTTACATATTAATATAATAATTTATATATATATATATTTATATATATATATATATTATATATATATATATATATATTATATATATAATTATATATATTATATATATATATATATATAATATAATTATAACAGTGGCCTACTTTGAAGGTTATAATTGGGTATATATATATATATATAATATATATTATATATATATATATATATATATTATAATCAAAAATAATTTAATCAAATAATTGACTACCCCCTCCCCTGATCTATAGCTTCAGCGATCGATTTTGGGTGAAGGCATTACTGTTGCCAGTGTTAAAATGTAGTGAGCACCCCATGGGGGAATGCTGGCCCCGTCAAACATTGAATATTGACGTAGAGGCTGAAACTTGGCATATCACCTATCCATATAATGTATATTGGCTTGAAACACAGCGTTACATATGTTGAGCACCCAGGGGGATGCTGCGCCCTTAAATAACTTGAGATATTGACGTAGAAAGCTAAACTCGTATAGCACCTATGCATATAAGGTATCATTGCTGTGAAGACTGTGTTTAAATTTGAGTGAGCCCCAAGGGGGATGCTAAGCCCCTTAAAAATTTTATTTGACATAGAACGATGAAACTCGTTATATACTATAAGGTATCATTGCTGAAACCAGTGTTAAATTGTAGTAGCACCATCGGGCGGGATGCTGTCCCACAAACCTGAAAATACTGGCATAGAGTACGAAAACTTGGTATACCCATTCTTTCTTATGATGTATCTACGATACAGAAAAGAAAAAAACCAAGAAAAAATAAAAAAAAAAAAATTTAAAATTTAAAAAATTTAAAAAAATTTAAAATTTTTTTAAAAAAATTTAAAAAAAAAAAAAAAATTAAAAATTTAAAAAATTTAAAAAAAAAAAAAAAAAAAAAAAAAAAAAAAAAAAAAAAAAAAAAATTTAAAAATTTAAAAAATTAAAAATTTTTTTTAAAAATTAAAAAAAATTAAAAACATTAAACTTTTTAATTCTTTTAGTTTAACTAAAAAATTTACGTTTTTTTATAAACTCCAAATCCCTCAAAAGCCCTCTGAGCCTCTGGAGCGCTGTTGACCTGCCCAGCTCATCCAGCCTCCCAAGCCTCCCGACCCTCACCATCTATGATCTATTGACCCTGCCTCCTCAGCCTCCCCTCCCTCTCGCCCCTCCCCATCTATCTCTGTTGAAATTACATGTCATATTTTTGGTATAACATAAACATAAAATTCTTACAATATTTGTATTTTCGGGATTTAAACAATTTGTTTTTCCTAAATTTTTTACGCTTTTCATATTTAAAACTTAAGAAATTTGGGTTTTTACCTACCCTAACCTGTAATCAGTAAATCAACACCCACCTCCCCCATCCCTACCCGCAAACTGGATAATTTATACATTAAATAGTATATTAACAAAATTTTATCATAACCTTGTTAATTATCATACTGATCCAATGAATAAATGTTAACATTACAAAGATCATACTTAACAGCCAATAGTAACTACATGAGTGCAAGAACGGAACTATTTCACTTTTTCTAAAATGTCTATGATTATTTTTTACACTTGATCATGGTAAGATAGATCTACGATATTAATCAAAAATGTTCTTTATATACTGATCAATGAATATATGCTAACGTCTGACAAAGTTTTCACATCAATAAGCAAAATAGCATCATCTGACGAATATAACGTAAATTCACAAACCTAACACATCTTAAACATGATAAACAGTTAACATTAACAAGCCCTTTTCATACTTACACAGTAAAGTAACTAAAATTTACAACACTTTTTCAAACATTTTTCTAACATATCACTGATGTTTTTACATTAAACATAGTAACATTTTAAAAAAATTATCACAACCTTGTGTAAGTTCTTACTGATCAACTGATAATGCTACGTAAAAGTTTTTCATTTAATAAAGCATAACATAGGATCATATAACTATCTGATAAATGTACACACAAAATCCTAACACATCTTATACCTGAATAAATCGCTAACATTAACAAATTTCAATACTTAACAACTGTGACATAACTAACATTTGCATACAAAACGTAACCTATTCACACTATTTCAAACATATCTCTAACATATCTTATATTTTTGCACGAACATCAGTATTAACAAATAATTATCAATCTTGTGTAATTCACATACGGACCACGAATACGCTAAGCGCTAGCAAAGCTTCACATCAATAAAGCTAAATATGTATCAACCTGATGTAACAATATTAATGTAACATCAAATCGAACATACCCTATGGCTGAATAAATCACTAACATTAGCAAAGTTCCATACTTAACAACAGTAAAGTAACTACCGTTGCATACAAAAACGTAACCTATTCATACGTTTTCAAACATATCTCTAACATATCATTACTATTTTCGTATTAACACTGTAATATTTTGCATCACCGTACCTAATTATTATACTGATCAAGCGAATATATGCCAACGTACAAAGTTTTTTGGTTTAACAAGCTAATCATCATCTAGTCTGAACATGATATAACTACCCGAAAACCTAACATAACTTTAAACACGATTAAACACTATCATAACAAAGCTCAATACTTTAACCAGTGAAAGTAAACTAGAAAAACATATAGAACGTTGCTTTTCACATTTTTTTTTTTTTGACTTTTTTTTTAAAAACTTTTATTTATTTTTAACTTTATTTCTTTAAAACTTTTTGTTTCAAAAAACTTTAGCTATTTGTAAATTTATTTCTTTAAAACATTTTTGTTTTGTTTTTTTTTTTTTTTTTTTTTTTTTTTAAACTTTCAATTTTTGCTGGATTACTTAAAGCCTGATGCTTGTAAGACAAATTTACCTCATTTTATGTTTATAACTTAAAATATTTGCCTTTTTATACCTAATGCAGTAAAACAGTAAATCAGTTAATTAAACCACCCACCTACCCTCATCCAGAATCCTATTGATTATTTGATCTATTGATCTATTGATTCAAGTCATATTTTGTATAAACAATAACATAAACATAAGCTTTCATATCATTATCATACGTACAACGACGAATAAATACTAAGTTATACAATGTTTTCAGCATCAATAAGCTCAACATATCATAACATGAACTAAGATATAATGAACAAGAACAACCTAACATAGCTCAACGAACGAGTAAACCTGAATAACAATAGCAAAGTTCCATAACTTAACAACAGTTAAGTAACTAACATTACCACCACTGAACGTAAAGCGTTTACACTTGTCAAGCATATCTAACTATCAATGTAATTTTTTACAATTACCATAGAAATATCTTTTCATAATTATATAACTTACTAACTATCATCCTCCCCAACGAAATAATATGCACATATCAAGTGTTTCACATCAATAAAGTTGACACAATAAGTTGAGCTGAAACTAAACAAACCTACGAACACCTTCATACACGATATAAACTGCTAACATAAACATAATGTTCCTACTTACAACAGTAAATACTAACAATGCCTACAAAACATATCCTTTCACAGCTTTTTTCAAAGTTAATATCTCTAACATTTCAATGTTAATTTAATATTGACATAGTAATATATATCAAAACTTAACAAAAAGTTATCATAACCTAACTATCATACAGACATCTATTTATTATTATTATTAATTATTATTATTATTATTATTATTATTATCTATTATTATATATTATTATTATTATTATTATTAGTTATTCCGTAGAATGTCAAACATGCCAATGAGAGCGAAGGAATAACGCATCATAGTGATGGAAGATTTAGATAACTGTTAGATTAAGCAACAGCGCATCATACAGAGACGATTTGGCAGAACTGTAAGCCAAAGTTCTGAGCGTAATATCGAAAAGTACCTAACATCGCATAGCAAAACTTAACTGAACCTATTTATTATTTATTTAATTTTTTTTCATCATATCTC
>JABUQX010056918.1:0-22500 GCA_015478945.1 Trachelipus rathkii | reverse complement strand
CATAAATATTACAACGATAATGTAACTTGACATTAATATTTAGAGATATGTTTGAAAAGTTGTGAATAGGTATAGTTTGCTCCAATGTTAGCTACTTACTGTATTTAAGTAAGGAACTTTATTAATTATTAACCGTTTATTCGTAGTGTAATATTTAAGTTTTTGTTATGTTCTTATATATTATATATATATATACTCTATATAATACTGATGGTTTAGGAGGGTGGGGCGGGTGGTTTGATTAGCAGAATTTTACTGTTTTAGGGTATGTAAAAACATAGTAAATTAATAAAATATGACTTTGAATCAATAGATCATAGATCAATAGATCACTGAAGGTTGGGTGGGTGTTGTGTGTGTGTGTGTGTTGTGTGTGTGTGTGTGTTGTGTGTGTGTGTGTGGTGTGTGTGTATGTGTGGTTTTACATTGTGTCTAGTTCAGCCAAAGCAGTGTTAGCTTTATTGAAAAAAGTGAGCACCTTCTGTTTGTGTCTTGCAATTTATTAGTTTGTCAGTGTGATAGTCAGGGTTAGTTATAGTAATTATATTACTATGTAATGTTAAAGTAATATTGTTATGTTATAGATATGATGAAAAAAAATAAATAATAACATAATAATAATAAAGTTTTGCTATGCGATGTTAGGTACTTTTCGATATTACGCTCAGAACTTTGGCTGTGCGGTGTTGCCAAATTTTCTCTGTCTGATGCGCTGTTGCCGTGCTTTCCCAGTTTACCTAAATCTCCCATCACTATGATGCGTTATTCCTTCGCTCTCATTGGGCATGTTTTGAGATCTACGGAATAATAATATAATAATAATACTAATAATAATAATAATAATAAAATAATAATAATAATAATAAAATAATAATAATGGGCTGTATGATAGTTAGGTTATGATAAATTTTTGTTAAGTTTTGATATATATTACTATGTCAATATTAAATAATATTGAAATGTTAGAGATATACTTGAAAAGTGTGAATAGGATTGTTTTGTAGGCATGTTAGCTATTTACTGTTTTAAGCTAGGGAACTTTCGTTTTTGTTAGCAGTTTATTCGTGTATAAGGTGTGGTAGGTTTGTTTGTTCTTAGCTCTCAACTTATGGTTATGGTCAACTTTATGATGTGAAACAGCTTTGATATGTTAGCAATTTATTCGTTGCGGGAGTATGATAGTTACGGTAAGTTATGATAAATTTTGATAAATATTACTATTTTTTGTTAAATATTAACATTGATATGTTAGAGATATGCTTTGACAAAGTGTAAATCGCTTACGTTTCGTTGTAATGGTTAGTTATTACTGTTGTTAACGTAATGAACTGTTGCTAATGTTATCATTTAACTCGTTCGTAGCTATGGTTAGGTTTGTTTTTTGTTCATTATATTCTTAGTTCATGTTATGATATGTTCTAGCTTAGTTGATTGAAACATGTTATACCTATTATTATTCGATTGGACTGACTGAATAATATGTATACTGAGAGTATTTATGTTATGTTTTCATACAAAAATATGAAAGCTTGAATCAATAGATCCAATAGCATTTCAAATAGATCATAGATTTATGGAAGGTAGAGGCGTGGTGGTGGTTTAATAACTGATTTACTGTTTTAAAATCAGTAAGCATGTAAAAATGCAAAATATTTAAGTTATAAACATAAAATGAAAAAAATTTTAGTAAAAACAAAAAGTTTTACCGAAATAAAGTTAAAAATTAAAAGTTTAAAAAAACAAACAAAAAAAAAACAAAACTAAAATGTTTTAAAGAAATAAATTTACAAATAGCTAAAAGTTTTTTTGAAACAAAAAGTTTTAAAGAAAATAAAAGTTAAAAATAAATAAAAAGTTTTTTAAAACAAAAGCAAAAAAAAAGATTGTGAAGGCCAAACGTTTAAATTTTGTAGGTAATGTTAGCTACTTCACTGTTGTTAAGTATTGAACTTTTTATGATAGCTGTTTATTCGTGTTTAAAAGTATGTTGGTTTTTCGGTGTATGTGTTATACTTCTTGGTTCAACTTAATGTTAGCTTTTGTTAACAAAAACTTTGTTACGTTTGGCATATATTCGTTGATCAGTGATAATTAGGTACGGTGAATGCAAAATATGTACAGTGTAATACGATATAGTAATGAATGTTAGAGAATAATGTTTGACAAACGTATGAATAGGTTACGTTTTTTTGTATGCTATGTAAGTCTACTTTACTGTTGTTAAGGTCTGGAACTTTGCTAATGTTAACTGTTTATTTATTCAGGCATAGGTTATGTTCGATTTGATGTTATACACATTATTCTTAGTTCAGGTTATGTATGTTAGCTTTTATTGAATTGTGGATCTTTGCTGGTTAGCCGTATTTCGTTGGTCAGGTTGAATAATTACACAAAGATTGTGATAAATTTTTTGTTAAATGTTACTATGTTGCGCAAAACTAATTAATGTATGTTAGAGATATGTTTTTGGAAAAGTGTGAAATAAGTTACGTATTGATGCAAATGTTAGTTATTCACAGTTGTTTTAACGTATTGAACTTTGGTTTAATGTGACTGCTTATTCGTGTAATAAGATGTTTAGGATTTTGGTGTACATTATTATTCGTAGTTATATGATCCTATGTTTGCTTATAAATATGAAAAGCTTTGTTACGTTAGCCTATATTCATTGATCAGTATGATACTTACACAAGGTTGTGATAATTTTTGTTAAATGTACTATGTTAATGTAAAAACAACAGTGATATGATAGAAAAGTGTAAGTAGGTTACATTCTGCGCTCAATGTTAGTTAATTTAATACTCGTAAGATGTTAAGTATGAAAGCTTGTTAATGTTAACTGTGTTTATTCATGTTTAAGATGTTTTTAGGTTGTGGTGAAATGTACGTTATACTTCGTAGTTCAGGATGATGCTATGTTTTGCCTTTATTGGTGAATAACTTTGTCACGTTAGCATATTTTCATTGATCAGTATGATATTTAGACAAAGTTATGATAAAATTTTGTTAATATTACTATGTTAGTGTAAAATAACACTGACATGTTAGAAAAAGTGTAAGTAGGTTCCGGTTCTGCACTCAATGTTAGTTATTTTATTGCTGTTAGTATGGATCTTTGTTTAATGTTAACATTTATTCATTGATCTGTATAAAATTTAGAAAAGCTTATGCAAAAATTCGTGTTAAATTTAACATGTTAATGTATAAATATCCAGGATTTGGGTAGGGATTGGGGGAGGGGTGGGTGGTTTGTTTACTCGATTTCAGGTTAAGGTATGTAAAATCACAAATTTCTTAAGTTATAAATATGAAAAGCTTAAAATTTAGTAAAAACAAACTATTAAGCATTTAAAAAAAATTAATAAAAATATGTTTTACGTTATACAAAAGATGTTTGAATCAACAGATCGTTAGATTGGGGAGGCGAGAGGGAGGGAGGCTGAGCGAGGCAGGGGTCCATAGATCATAGATGGTTGAGGTGGTCGGGGGGCTGGAGGCTGGGATGAGGCTGGGAGTCAAGAGGCTCCAGAGGCTCCAGAGGCTTTTGAGGGTGTTTGATTTATATAAAAAACTAAATTTTTTAGTTATAAACTAAAAGAATTAAAAAATGTTTAATTTTTTAATTTTTTTTTTTAAATTTTTAAAAAAAATTTTTTAAAGTTTTTTTAAATTTTTTAATTTTTTTTTTTTTTTTTTTTTTTTTTTTTTTTTTTTTTTTTTTTTTTTTTTAAATTTTTTATTTTAATTTTTTTTTTTTTTTTTTTTTTAATTTTTTTAAAAATTTTTTAAAATTTTTTAAAATTTTTTTAAAGTCTTAAATTTTTTTTTTATTTTTTTTTCTTTTTTTTTTTTTCTTTTTCTGTATCGTAGTACATCATAAAGAAAAGATGTATACACAAGTTTCGTCGTTTTAATGCCATCATTTCAGGTTTGTGGGGCAGATCCCCCATGGGTCTCACTCCATTTTAACACTGGTTTCAAGCAATGATACATTATATATAGGTTATACCGAGTTTCAATCGTTCTTTCAATATTAAAAATTTTTAAGGGGCTAGCATCCCTCTTGGGGTGCTCACCATAATTTAACACTGGTTTCAGTAATGATACCTTATATGACAGGTGTGGAGCGAGTTCAAAATTTTCCGACAATATTCAATTTTAAGGGGCTAGCATCCCCCCTGGGGGGCTCAACATAAATTAATTTAACTCTGGTTTCAGCAATAATACATTATATGATAGGTGTATACCGAGTTTCTCTACGTCAATATTCAATGTTTGACGGGGCCAGCATCCCCCCCTGGGGTGCTCACTACAATTTAACACTGGCAACAGTAATGCCTTCACCCAAAATCGATCGCTGAAGCTATAGATCAGGGGAGGGGGGTAGGGCTGGGGTGTGAAGGGCGGGTGGTTGTGATATATATATATATATTATATATGATATATATATATTATATATATATATATATATATAATATATATATAATACACGGTAATATAATATTACGATATACCTTATATAATATATACTATATATATCTATATATATATCTATATATATATATATATATATATTATATATATATATTATATATATATTATATTAATATATATATATATATATATATATATATATATATATATATATATTATATATAATCATAATTATAATAATATTATAATATATAATAGAAGAAAATAAATAATAATAATAATAATAATAAATAATATAATAATAATATATAATATATTATTATTATTTGTATTGAAAAGTCTTCTCCTTAAAACTTATTATTTTTAGACTTTAAAGGTAAATAATTTTTAAACCAATTAAAAGTAATTGGTTTGAAAACAAAATGTATTAGTTACTAACTGAAAAAGATTTGCTCTGTGCGTCATAAATTTACACTTGACACCTAAAAGTCATAAATTTTTAAACCTGTCAAGTTGAAGTGAGGGTTCAATACAAAGTAATTAAATCTCCCCTTCTTACAAAAAGTCATAAATTTTTAAACCTTAAAAGGTAATTAAAATTTTTTCTCTCCCCTCATGGATTCCCAGGCCATTTGTTATTTTACGATATAATTGACAGCTGATACATTACACCTTTAGGCTTAAGCTATAATTAGATTTCCTTTCTCTGGTTCAACCCCTTCTCTTATACCCCCACCCTCCTTCTCTTCCCCTCTCTCCTTCTCT
The DNA here is from genome assembly GCA_015478945.1 of Trachelipus rathkii. Taxonomy (NCBI): domain Eukaryota; kingdom Metazoa; phylum Arthropoda; class Malacostraca; order Isopoda; family Trachelipodidae; genus Trachelipus; species Trachelipus rathkii. The sequence goes on along the minus strand of JABUQX010056918.1, from coordinate 17,301 downwards.
CCCCTCCATTTTCCCCTCATTTTATTTTTAAAATCAGTTGATGGCGAGCGATTGAACGGGGAAGACGTGGTGCTGCTGCTGCTGCTCTGGCGGCGCGGCGCGAAAAGCCGATATTCCCTTACATAATGATTCTAATGCGCGCGCACGCGTGTATGATTGTACGTACGTATACGCGTTATATATATTTATATATATATTATAATTATATATAATGATATATATTAATATATATATATATATATAACTATATATATATTATATTATATAATATATATTAAGGCAGGGTGCGGGGGTGCGGGGTGTGTGCGTGTGCGTATGCGTGTATTCTCTCTTGCATGAACGGATTCTCTAAGCATGTACATATTCTCTAAGCTGTACATATTCTCTACGCATGTACAATATATATACTAATATATATAATATATATATATATATATTATATTATATTATTATATATATATAATATACTATATATTATTCCAGTTCAGGATCCAGTTCTGGATCCTGGAATCAACACCCCTATCCAAAAAATTACTGGAATTACTCATTCAATCCAGTACTTTCATTTCCGCGTCCTGGAAACTGGAAACCATTTTTTCCAAAATAGGAACAATCATGTCGAAGGAAGGTCTTTTTCCAGGATCTTCGTTCATGCAGACCTTGTCCAATTAGCTCTTCTAACTACTATATTATTATATATATATATATTATATATAATATATATAATATATATATATTATATATATATATATACAATAACGTTGTTCTCTAGGCGTCACTCAAATCTGGGCTGGGGACATGGTTCGATTGAAAAAAAATGCAGTTCCAAAATGGAACCTCTCTTGTGGCCATTTTCGGCAGAACTTTTGTACCTGCCGAATCGGAACGAAGATTTCCAAATTTTTATTAATCTAAGTTGGGATTATCGTTGTTGTTTTCCTTAAAATAGATAATAACTAAAATTTTCAACACAATGCAAGGGAAAAAAAGGCAAAATATGTGCATGAATAGGATACGTATTTTTTAATCTTTTGTTCAGTATATATATAATAATATATATTATATATACTAATATATATATATATATTATATATATATATATAATATATATATTATATATTATATTATATATATTATATATATATTATACGTTGATTGCAGTTTTATTCTACATCTTCATCAAAGGTTATTCGCCGCTAGTTCTGGTTATAATACTCCGGGTAGAATTTAACCTTTTCATTGAACTAGCATCTTCTTCATTTGGCTTCCTCCTTTTTCCCAGAGTCTTCCAGAAGATCGTGTTTCTAGGCGGTTAGGTTTGCAATGCTGGTCCTAGAGTTTGCGCAAACCGAAATAGTTATAGGAGAGTTGCACTATTATCTTTGAAAATAATAAAAAAGATAGTTAATATCTTTAAGTAAACTATGGTGACATATGGTCATTAAAATAAGAGCGCACTCCAATTCCATTACTCTGCTTTCATAAAATTACGCACTACGATGTTTGGCATTAAATCACTTATATCGGTCCTAACAATTTTCTCTTAATAACAATATTCGTTTTCACACCTGGCTCTAATACAATTTTCGTTTTACGAAGGTTGCTTTATGTCGTCATTTCGTCTACAACAAAACACTTGTTTAGTACTCTATATTAATCGCTGCCAACGAAACTTACCATATCAAATTTAGTTTTTTTTTACGTTTCAATATCGACACGTAAGTAGTTTTGAATATGAAAACAATTAAAGCAAGAACAGGGATAAGGACTTCTAATTTAACATCTATTTCTATCGATAATAAACCACCATTTCTATTGGAATTCAAATTCACTTTCCTTGGGCACCGTTGGTAGTCATCCCGGCAATAAATGACTTAATTTTAAGTATAATTGGGCCACTTTATAATAAGTCCAATTTAACTTGTTCCAAATTATACGCATCTATGTTTATATTATATATATATATATATATATATATATATATATATATATTATATATATATATTTATATCATATATATATATATACTATAAATATATATATATATTATATATAATATTATAATATATATTTATTATATATATATATATATATATATATATATATTATATATATATATATATATATATATATATATATCATATATATATATATATAAAGGGTTATACCGGTCAATGGGGGGAAAACTGGTAAAAATTAGGCTTTTTTTTTTGGTCAGTCATCGAATCATGCGAAATCTTCATCGTTACAACCATATTCTAAATGTTTTTTTCTCAATGTGATACTATTTAAAATGTTATATTAAGATAACAGAAAATATTAAATAGGTGAAAATAAATATTTTAGTTTTTTTTGAAAAATGCTAGTGTGCATCACTTTTTTTGGGGTAAACACTGGTAGGTGCGCTCGTTTAAAATGTATTCAATTTTTTTCTCGTACGTTTGTGACTTACTAATTTAATTAATAAAAATAATGTAATACAAGTATTAAACGTGTTAAAACAAATAAATTTGGGAGAAAAAACATGTAAGAACTTTCAAACTTTACTAGCATTACTGAGCATCATATTTTTTGGTAAAACTTTACATAACTGTACGCCGATATCTCGAAGAGTACGACACTTACAAAAAACCAATTACATATTTTAAATCAGCGTATAAAGCTTATTCGTGGAATGTTGTAAAAAAAATAAAATAATAATAATAAAAAAATTAATTTTTTTACGGCATTCCAAGTAATAAGCTTGTATAGGCGGATCTCCAATAATTTGGTTTCTTGTAAGTATCGAAGTTCTCGAGATATTGCGTACTTTAATGTAAAGTTGGCCCATTTTTTTAAGTACCTAATATCAAAGATATAAATATTAATACACGGAAATAATACATACATACTCTAGGTATTATACTTATATTTATATAATAAAGGGGAAATATTATCTTAAAAATAAAAAAAAAATATTATTTATACATGAAAATAATAGTTAGCCAGTTTTAACCCAAAAGTGAAACCGATAATTACTTAAAAAATAATATCACTAATACAATTACATCACATGCGAAACTCTTATTCACACTTTTTTATGCTGTTAATCGCGCAAAAGGATTGAAATATTAGTTATGATCATAAATGCTGTTAATATTGAAATTTATATTTCCACAATAAAAATTTTAAAAATGGGAAAATTTTTTTTTAACTTAGTTGTAATTTATTGGTATTTATTTTGAAATATATTTAAAGATATAGTCCTTTTATCTATCTCAAGAAAAAAACTTTCCCCAATTTCATAACGGTTGTCATTATGAAAATATAGCATATTTTTCTAAACTACAGTTTTACCCACCGAAACCGTTTTCCCCCTTTTGCAAGGTATATATAATATATATATATTATATATATATAATATTATATAATATATATATAATATATATATATATATATATATATATATATATATATATATATATTAGCCTATATATATTATATATGGTGGACAATTGCCAGAGTCCAATATAAATTTTAGTTTTTCACCGCTGCTGAATTTAACTAAAAAATTTAAAACGATAGTCTCCAATACACAGCGTTTAGAAATGCTTAACTCAAAGGAATTTGAATAAATAGAAGAAAGTGTTTCAGACTGGGTACAGCTGGAAAGAGAAAGGATGAGACTTTGTAGAAAGTCGAGCCATACGATCTCTTCTTCACTGGAGGACGCGGGCGACAAAATATTTTGAAGATTTATCCTTTGAAATAGGGATAAGCCTTAGAAGTAGAATGATACCACAAGTGCGTTAAGAAACATTTGTGGTCAGTGAGAAAGAGTGAAAGCCCTAGAATGCACCGCTTCAAGAATTGCTGCATGAGTGGAACCAGCCCAGATATGTGATGAATACTCCGTATACAAGAACGAAAGAAGAACAACAACTCTATGAAGAACGAGAAGTTTAGGGGATGTGAAATTTGAATGCATCTCAAAGCATATTCAACCTTTTAGAAGCTGAATTTCTGAGAGAAACAACTTCATTCCAATAAAGATCAGGAAAATAGATAAAACATCTTAAATGAATATTAACCAATTTGAGTCGAGTGCTTTTGAATGTTCCATATAGTTTTATGTAAAATTACTTCGAGTATATAGATAAACGAAATGAGTTTTTGAGCTATTGAAAACAACTAATTCTTCCCTGCCACATTTAAAAATACGAAAAAAATGTAGATTATAAGTTTTCACTTATCAAAAAAGGTGTTTGTATTAATGATATTTACCCGTGTAGATTAGGTAAGATTGAGAATTTGTTGTGTCTTTATTATTTATTTATTAAGGTGCCGATTGATTTACTTTGGGTATCTACTTATTCTTTTCTCCATGTTCTCTCTCAATTGCGACTTCCGTTGCTATCTATTCTATTCTATACTCTTTGTATACCTCTGGTGAGATAACCTCTTTATACGCGTTCTCATCGCTCTATGAGTAAATCTTGTGCAGTATTGGTACTGAAGTGGCACTCGCAGCATTAACGGTGAAAGGGTGTCAAGCCTAGTGAACTGCCAGAGGCGTTTTCGTCATGTAAGATTCGGACATGGCTTTATGAGAACGCACGGAGGCTCGGAGAGAATAGTGGAAACTTAAACTAACATCAAAAGGTTGCTAAATGCTAAAATAGGTATATACATTTCTTAATTTAATGCTATATTTTCCTTTTAATTAAGTTGTTATTGAATGTAGATAATATTTTTTCGTTTATTTATCATACATAGGAATTTAAAACAACTATACAATGTTTCACTTCAAATATTCGATATTACATGTTATTCGATTCTACCGCAGTAATCTCAGTTGTTATAAAGACCTTTACTTTATTAGTTTGGACGGTTTTAAAGATGCTGAGTTTGTTGAGGTGCTTTACTAGGAAGATTCTTTATAACGTTACATTTTACTTGGCTTAAATATTTGATAGATTATTTAATTTTAAAATTTTCCTTCAACTATAGTTTAAATTTATTGTTATTATTATATTTCTGTTTCTTTTACATTGTTAAATTAATTTCAGTTTTTTCTTTCCTACCCTCGAGATTTGTAGTCTGGCTCGCACGAGACTTGCAGGTTCAATTCGGGTTTCGCCTGAATCAGTGGTTTGAATATAGGGTTCTGCGATATGCAGGCGCTCGGGTGTGACCGATGCAGCGTTTATTGAAAATGGACTCCAGAAGAATTACCTTTCAAATTTATGAATACAAAATGGACAAGATAATAAAAAATGATAGTGCTATACAAGATAACACACTTATTTATCACAATTTACTACACACTTCACGAGGTACAGGCACTTAAGAGTAGCTATCTAAGATTATATGACAAGACTTTTAAAGAACTAAAACACCGAAAAGACCAAGAAATAACCTAAACAACGAAAAGTCAACAGCCTAATACGAAAAGGATCAAGCGCGCAACTTAAATTCTTTAGCATCCTGTAACAATTCTTAAAAAGGAGCTGAAACAAAGAAAGTCCATCAGTTGTAGATACTTTAACTTAGAAAATTAAAGAAGTCGTGGTAACAACCTTTGGAATAAAACGTATTGAATTAAAAAGAACGCTCGAAAGAAAAGTAAAGAACATAAACATTTGAAAATTGATTGTGAAATTGTGCAACATTTATCAAAAGTACCAATCTTGAACCAGAACGACATATAAGAAAAATTCCCAAAAACAATATGAAACACAGAGCAGCTCGTTGATATTCGAAAATTCTGGTAAATTGACTTTATTAATTTCATATCATTTAATAATTTCTATTCATATTTACAAAGTCTTGCTGACTTATCCAGTCCTTTACATTTCCTCAAATGTCTTTTTGTTGGACGTGTGAAGACCCCACCATCTGGCACCGAGCGATCACGCATTGGTAAGCTGTTTGACGAATCGAAGTGAGCATGGGTCGTTCGCTCAATTTAAAGCTCCGGCAGGTAGAGAGAAAGGGGTGCAGTCCCAGAAAATTGCATGAGCCACACTACGGAAGTTGGGGGAGAGAGATTCGCCCACACCTTCTTCATCAGGGCGTCGATACCCTCTTGGACAGGCTGGATATCTGGATAGCAGGGCGGGATGGGAAGCCCGCTGTTGGCCATTGGCGAGTAGTTCGTCATTCTAAAGGTTACTTTCGTTTTTAGTATTTTTTTCATTAAGACGAACTTCCAGAAACATCTGCACACATAAGCAAAGAGTAACAATAGAAATAAAAATCATACACCCATTATGATATAAAACGTAGATTGTATGTGGGATGCGCCGTAACCGCTAAAACCAGCACAGCACGTCCAGAGCATCAAGAAAACCTCCCTCCTAGAAACACACACCAATAGGGTCCGAGGCCTCATGCATGTAGTGGCGTCGGCCAAGCACATCACCGAACTACTGTCGTCTTCAAGTACCCGAAGATAGAAGACACAATGTGCGTCCCTAATGCACACACGGATAAGTACGACTAAGTCGCAAGCATTATCCACCCAGATTGCAGTCAGGCAGCATCGCTCACTGGTTAGGCAAGGGTACGGGTCACCCCACAATTGAGCAAGTCCCGAGATAGGCCAAGAACAAACGGTTTTATGAACTGTTACCATCAGCGCAACGGGGAAGCAATGGCCACTGATGGGCACAAGAGAATCGGGAACGAGACTCAAGCGCTCGATAAATCCACGGATTCAGGGAGGAAAAATTTGGAGAAAGAGCATTCTTTCTTAACAAGAGAAAGCAAGAGGATACGCATAAGGTAGTAGCGTACAGCACCCAAGGGTAGTGAGGAGGGAAACAAAACTGGCGAAGGGACAGGCAACAATGGAACGGTATACTAAAAGTACAAAAAAAAAAAAAAAAAAAATCTATACTAATAAAAGTATCAGACTACTAGTATATAATTTATGTAATAATATCAATATTATACACTTACTACTACTATATAGTAATGCTATTGATATATATATTATATCATATAATCAACTATTTATATATATAGAATATATTATACATATTTTTTACAATTAGGTTATTTATATATATATATTAATATAGAATATATAATATATAGTAGAATGAGTATATATATAATTATATCAATATATATATATAATATATATATACTTATATTATTTAATCTATATATACGTAAATATAATATATATATATTATCTATATTTATACTATATACTAGATATCTATATATAGTATAGGTAGGGTGTGTGTTAAACCATTATCTAGTATACTTCATAACACAATCTAATAGATATATAATAATAAATAATATATACTATTATAATGATAATACTACTTTATTATTTATAGGAATATATATTATATATATATATATCAACTATATATTATACATACTGAATATAATGATATCAGCCAATAGCCAATAGCAATGATAAAACGGACCTAATAGATAAACGCATTACTAAACACGACTAATACAGAAAATGAAACCCTACATCCTTTGTGTTCTATATTAGCTCTAATCATTACTTTAAATAAATGGGAGGGAATAATACCCTCCACTACGGAAACCCCAGGCACCCTTCACCGGGGGATAGGCACAGGCGTAAATACCCTCTTCTTGCATCTCTTTAATGGTTCTTATTTCCTCCCATAATATGTCTCCTCTACAGAGTGGAAGATTCACACTCTTTAATGGTTATAAATAATCTTGAATGGCCAATACTGACCCATCCATCTACCTCTGTCATGAAAGAAAGCAAGAATTAGTGAAAGAAAAGACAAACAAATAAAGCATTTATAACATAGCTTTAAACTAAAGAAGCATGGCAGATCCATGCAAGAAGTTTCTTCTCCAAACACTTCAAAAGCAAGCCCAGTTAGAGAAACTCGAACAAGTACATCATATTAGCCGGTTGCAGACATGCTGAAAAAACAAACAAATTTCCAATCTCTATATCTTTCTCTCTTCTTCCTTATTTCTTTCCTCTCAAAACTTCTTTTACCTTTACATCTTCTTCTTTTAAGTAGAATACACAGCCACCTGATTCTTTCGTGACTCACACACTCACATATCGTCTATATCTCCATCATTCCATAGTGATTGCTTCTCCAATGATATCAGTCTCCTCTCAAGTTTTGCTCACACAGAGACGTTTGCTTGAATGTAACAGCATTCTTAAGCGTTTTACTGTCAGTGTACATCACTACTTTCAACTTTACTCCACGAAAACTCTTCTCTTCAACAGACGGCGTTTCACCACATGTATACCTGCTTCCGCTCCCTCTACAATAGCTATCGCCTGAGCCTCAATAGTGGACCTCGCTACTCGACGCACACATTTTGACTTCCAAGCAATAGGACACCTATTCCCACTTCCATCCTTTATCGACACAATATAACCCACCTGAGGATACACTCTGCCTTCCATCCCATACGAAGCAACTGTAAACACTTCCATTTCAACATTACTTCCTAATTTCGCCAACCAAATGCCCATTTTTTCACCTTTCATTCTCCTTACAGTCCCAATCAGTTTTTTCATTTCTTCCACTTTTCCACCTTTAAAATACCTGTTCCTATCACTCACGCGGCAAGCAAAACCAAAGATGGCTCGTTTTGCCCGCCATTAACCAGTTCATGTTGAAAGCCACCCAGAGATCTATACAAAGTCAATTCATTCTCTTCCGGTGAGGGATTAATAATACTCTCTATATCAGAGTACGTTTATTCCCTCCATACTACTTCTCTGTGTTCTAACCACAACCCATTCATCTCCATAGTGTATATTTACTATATTCATGATCTTATTTCCAGTCTTATTTTTCATCCGCTCTCATCCAGCGATCTCAAGGAAACTATTAGGACACCAAAAGGCAAGACGTTTTTTTTCTTGTGTGAACAAGTACTGATTGACCTATTCACCAAATACAACACAGGACTCTAAGTTACTTCTAAACCGCCAAATTTATAATACAAGGCTACCCTACCTTATCATTCATGCTATGCATGCATCTTTCTAACCCATAACTGTTTTCGATCAATTCCCAAAATATACATCACTAACTTTGCTGTCTCTTTGAGGTGACACACATTTTTCTTTTTTATCATCACCTTGATAAATGTTTGCTGTTTTAGTAATTTGTTCAATCTATTGACATATTATCATCCCGCTTCTATCAACTAGCGATCTTAACTTCTCAGGACGTCGGTTGCTTTCAGTCACAAGAATCTCTTAACATTTCTTCTCAGCCGCCTAGCTACAGATTCCATTGCTCTTTACGTATTTTCCTTCCTCATATATCTTGTCTGTTATTACACCTCACAGATATTATTACTTTTGAACTAACATTCTTTTCTCTCTTATATTACGTCTTTCAGACCCCTAATTACTCACATTTCTTTAAGTTTTGCCAGTAAAACTCTACTCATTCAATCACCAATCGACTTCCACTGGTTCTCATTATACTCCAATCCTTATAATCATTGAAAATCAATCCATATTAACATCTCTCCACATTATGAATGTCAAAGCTATTCACTCATTGTACTTGGTTGCGCTTTACCAGCCCAATTTCAATACCTTTTTTACGATAGCTTTCCTTTCTGAATATCTTTATTCGTACACTTGTACCTCTTTCCCACCTTAATTCTTTCCACCTTTCTTCTCATCAACTACTTCTGATCTTCCTTTTCGATGTTCTTTCTTCTTTAATTTCCTCCGTTTACAGGCTCGCACTACCTTATTAATTCTCCAAATTCCATCTCAAAACACACTTTCTCTCATGTATCATAACGGTATCATTCTCTTCTTCATTCAACTTTCAAATCTAGTATCCCATCGATGTAGGAATATTCTGCTAATCTAGTTATATGCACCTCATACTTCCTTGTGTTAGATACCCGTAGCCTTAACAATGAACGAGTCCTTACATATCTCTAGTCAAAATTTATTGTTGCTCGGCCCCATACCACATGATTTATCCGTTTCTCTTTAAGTATCAATATTACCAATGGTCACCTACTTCAGCCATTACCAGAATCGATGTTCCTAGTTTTGGCCCTCTCATTAAGCCCGTTTTTATCCTTTCATAACCGATTCTGATGAATGTTGTATTCTTTCTGCCAATGTATGCCTTCAAGATGACTTTAACATATCTACCTTCTGCCGTTACACACTTAACAACACTAAACTTCTCCTTTATCTGTAATAAATTCGGGAACTCCTGCAGTTTTTCCCATTTACATAATGGTTTGAGCGCAATACCACTTTTATTTCAAACAGACTATTTTTCGCTGAAACCGGTCCACCCAATTAAAGACAATCTCACTTTATTCTCTGCGCCTTCGTTCGAGTTTCATATGAATCCTTGAGCACAGCCACACATTTTCTCCTCTGAATACATCACTCCATTGGGCAGTTTCTCATCGCAGTGCCATGACCGATACTAAATCTTTCACATAGGTACTTTTATCCTCTTATCTGCGAACATCTCTACCATTATCACACTCAAACAAACTTATCAGAGAATGCCCAAAAACCAACATGACCACTTCTCAATATACGCTTCACATCTCCGTGGTCTGGTATAACTCGCTACCCAACTTGGACTTTGACAAAACTGTTCAAGATTCCATCCAGAACATCTCTCACTTAATTTCTACAATAGCACGCCCATGCACTACTGGCTCATTGAGACCTTTTGCCTACGAGGAACAACCTACCCACTGGAACGTCGTTGGACGTCTTTTGCAAATTTAATACAAAAGAAATACACTTCTCGTTACCCGGATATCTATTACACGCTTTTATCTTGATGACTTCTATTCATCAATTGAATCCCCATAACGTCGTCCATCATTACAGTCCATACCTATACCCTTACTGGTATTGACGAAATATGTATGTTGAGTTTCAATTAATTATCTTCTCTTCTCCTCTTTCGTACTTGATAAATCAGCTCTGATTGGATTACATACCCACCAGACATTCCTCCTCACTGTTCCCTGTAAAGGTAGATCCTAAGTGTTCTTTGTTAAGCTATACATTGTCATCCATCAATTTCATCACCTATGACATATATAACGTATTGTATATTACATTAGATTGTCACACCAAGATATTTTTAAGACTCATATCCCCAATAAGCAGGGTGTATATCGCTTATCCTAATTCGTACTTCACAAACTTCTCTACTTTTATACAACAAGGAACGATCAATTCTTTCACACTTTATATACATAGTTTACCGAAACATAACTAACCCACTTGATATGTTACAATAGAATTTATTTATTGTCTTTCTTACTCCATCTTCCACTCAACACTCAAACTACCAGTGCAACACGCTCTAGTCACTTTTCACACAATCCAATCTCTTCGGAACACAGTATCCGTATAAATGGACAGAATTGCACTATAGTATCGATCAACACCACTCATTGTGCCTTCATTCAAAAATCCGCCTTTCATCTTTCTTATTTTCTCACTCTAGCCGTTGGATATTGTCTCCCTCTCATTAGCGATATGTATTCCTTTCTCTTACCCTCAGATCAGTGTTTTCCTATAATTCATTGTACATTTACTCGGCACCTGCTCAGCAGCAAAATGGTTATATCGACTAACCATTACAACTTATTATCCTGTAAATGCTATATTCTTCTAATTCGTTCTTTTATCGCCACCAAAACAGTGACTTCATTTTTCTCTTTACTGTATCATTGTTCTAATAATTATTCACCATCTAATTATGCCACAGGTTAATTGCTCCTTTTTTTCCTATCCCTATCACAAACCACAGTAAATCCCTTAAAGTCTTAAATAACCACTCACTTTTCCATATGCTAAACATATCTGCCTTTGCAGCTCTATCCAATATTGCCCCTCTAACAAGTTCACACATTTTAGTCTTCACCCAAATATTCAACCTTCTTCCAACCACATTTTACACTCTAGCTCCAATAACCTCAGATCTTTCGAATTACTCTTTAATGCTTTCATTGTGTTGCCTTTGACATAAGAATATTCTCAATATTCTATCCGATTTAACCTTGTCCCTTTTGCTCATCTTACCGTATCTCCTTCATCAACCTCGACAACATCTTTTTCACACCTCATACTTTCAGTTCTAGTAAATCAAATGCACATTTACAGTCTCATTCAAAAACTATTTTCGCCCAGACTCATGATTTCACCTGCAGGACATTCACAGTTTTTTTCCTACCACTAAGTACCATCACTCCACTCTCTTCTTCCACAACTCATATTCATTGGGCTTTTAACCCTCTCCATTCAACAGGGACGAAACTTTCTACTTACATCTATTCACATTTGATCGCAATATTGTGATCAACAGTCCTCTCAAGAGGTAAGCTTCGAACTACGCATGCTTGTCATAGCAAAAATGAATAAAAATAGAAAATAATAATACATATAAGAAAATAACAAGAACAAAATATAACAAAAGAATGAAAGTCAGCTCTTTCGAGATACAAAAATGTCATGTGCCCCTTTCGGTGCAACGTGGCACCTTCGGGAGGGAGGGAGGGGGGAATAAAAATAATAAATAATAATATAGAACATATAATGGAAAGTAGGGCAACCACAAAAGAGGGGGAAAGAATTTAGCATGAGAAGGATTAGAAATCTCCGCCGCGTCCAAGGAGGGGAGGGTATCTAAGCCCCCAAAAATATAATAATAATAATTAATTTTAACCACTTTAAAAACATAAGGGGGGTTTAGAGAACCACTAAAAAAAGAAAGTGGAGGAATAACTCATATAACGAAAGGACTCGGCAATCTATTTAATTCTGAGAAGGTATATGAGCTCCCCCAACCCCACCGACCACCATACAGCGGGTTAACGGGTACGCAGGGGGGGTAACAAACATACGATTTATTAGCGAATGAAATAAGAGAGAAACACTTCAAATTTGAATTTTTTATTTCAAGTACAAAAAAAAGATATGATGATGTCGTATTTATAAAATTTTATTTAGCTCTCGAAGCGCAGTGAATTATTACTTTCACTACATACGAATAAATATAAAAGCTTCCAATATCAACATAACATAGTATTATATATATTATATATATTAATATAGTAGATACCTTATAATATTCTATTAATTTATACATATACTATATATATAAATTATATTTATATACTATACTATATATATATAATATATATGTATATATATGCATATATTAGATAATATATTATAATATATATACAAACAGAGGTGGTCGTTGTTGCTTTAAAATAAAAGCCCTGGCCTTACAGCTACATTTACAATATATATTATAATTATAATAATATATTTTTACTAAGTCACCCGTCAGCTACATAGGCTGCAGGACATGCCACTCATCCAACTCTACCTTTTTTGCTTTAATTTTTAACTCTTCGCTAAGCTTCAAAATATACTTACTTATTTCACTAAGTTTCTCTCTTCATAGCCATATTGGAACTCGATCATAGGACTAGTTTCCTCTCTCTCTCTCTCTTTTGTGAATTCTCTCTGATGGAAATCATTGTGCTCAGCAATGTGGAATTTCAAAAACAACTTTTGATATAACCTGTAAATATAAACAAATTCTCTCTCTCTCTCTCTAGCCCTCTTCAGACGCCTTCAATATCTCCAAAGCTTGGTTGCTTCATAGTTTTAATAATATATAATAATAAATAATTATATATAATATAATATATTACGTATATATATATATTTTATATATATACTATATTTATATATATATATAATATATATATAAATATATATATATTTATTATCTATATATATATATGATATAATTTATACGGCTCGTTGGCGCGGGGTTGAGTCGTCCGCCTCTTATCTTACGAAGGCCGCTGGTTCAAATCTCCGCGTGGCAGTTGGGAGTTTATACACTATGGGGCACAGAATAACACTTCGACTGCGAAACCATTGGTGGCGCTGGTTTGGATAGCCGGGCCTTAAAGTTCGATTTCTAGCAATATAAGTATAACACTACGCCAAAGTAGTTAAAAGGTAGTTATTAAATAATATCATATATTACTACTACTCTTATATATATATACTAAAGTACTAATAACCTATGTAATATATAATATAGGATAGTATATTATAAACTTAGTATAATAATATCTTATACTAGTCCACTTATATAGAAAACACCACTTAAGTATTTCAACCCTGTTAGGCGATACTCCGCAACTCGGCCCCTAGCCACCTGATAGGACTGATACCTCTTAGCAGCTGACGTGTGTCATATCACTTCAATACGACCAAAAATTATTTTGCGTATTAAAATTTCGCAATTTCATTTTTTTATGTACCTAAGCCTACACCAATAATACATAATACATGAATACTATAGCCACACTAACTAACTCACTATATATCTCATATATATATATACTAAAGAATATAAATACTCCACTATATAAATTACAAGTACCCATAATATATCCATTTAATACTCATACTAAACTAATATACTATAATCCATAATACATAATACTTAATAATTAAATTTTTTTGAGTCCTGTACCACGACCCCACACGCCCCACAGAGAAGCCACTGGCCACACGTGGCCCGCTAATCATGATAAGTCAACTCCACTAATGGCAGTGGTTCCTGTCTTCTATATAAATATCAAGAAATTTGGTGCAGTTTATTCAAGAGTAAAAAAAAAAAGCTAAAGTAAACAAAAAGTCCTGCCCTACTATTAATAATCTCAATAACATGAAATTCATTTGGAAAAAATATTCCTGCTTCTCTGAATACTCTTTTACCTAAAATCAAGAGTATGTACACTATGTCAATAATGAAGCTTGTGTAAGAATAAGCTAAGATATGCCGATACATTTATTAAGTGTTAATGCCATAAAAGTAGAAAGAATACGATGAACGAATGGAGGTTGTTGGGACGGAATCAATGAAGAAGTAGCTCTTGCGTGAACAGAGTCTGCTGGGGATATGGCAGAAGACAAAATGCAGATGGGAGCGGGGTCACAGTGGAATGTTTCGTGCTGTCAGTAGATATTGGTTGTGGTCATACGGGGGGACGTGCAAGTATCACTCGTGCAAGCGCTTCTCGCATCGGTTTTAGAAGAAGACCCCTCACATCAATGTTGGCTTAATTTTTCCAATAGGTTCGCCCTCGCTCATCATCTTGCCATAGATATGGATGCCTAGTCGGGCCGCGTAATAATCAGTTGCATGCGGAGGGACTTGCCCGAAATTGGCATCCGGCAGGAGTGTGGCATAGAACAAGATCCAGAAAGAGGCGAGACCGAAATCTTTTGGCTCCGTCCTGCAGCGAATTTCTTGTCCCAGGTTCCTTTAATCGTTACAGGCGGGGGGGCAGGTTCAACCATAATTACGATTTACATTCTTTACCGGAACAAGTGGAACAGCGAAAGAAATTGTGGTACGCGGAATTACCATTGTGTTCTTTAGAATAGCGGGGGGCTTCAGTAAGTGTTTGGAGAAAGGGATTTGGGGCGCATCTGATAACATGACAATTAGTTGGATCTTGGTGTAAGAATATACAGAAAAGCTCGAGAGAGAGAATGCAGCAATCGCGCATGTATAGCCCATTAATCTGCCGATACAAATTTGAAGATGGAGGGGCGAGGGTATGGGAGAGAGTTAAGGCCAGGAATGATAGGGAGGCATCATCTACTCAATGCTTCCCGTTTTTAAGCATAGGTAAAGTTAAATCACACGGGCAGAGTTAAACTTCCACACGTGAACCTGCCTTAATGAACAGGCACATAGATGACTACACTTATAAAGGCAGCGGGGTGGCTAGATTCTTTCATGAGACTGAGGTCAGGACCAGGGCAAGAGACCAAGAATCCTTTTGGCAAATGGTGATGTTTGAGGAAAAATTAATGCTGTTATAACCGTTGGTGCCAAAGAATGTTACCGTAGGGACAAGAGACTTTGAGGGATCTCGTCGCGAGACATCTCGCGGTGTTGAAAGCCCAGATCGTATTGCGGTGGCTTGAAAGCTGAAGGATAATCTTGTGCACTGATTGTCATTGCCCTTCGAGACTCGAGTAGTAGCATACATGGACTTAAGAACATCCAGGCTCAACCGGCGAAACGGGAAGCGATAGGAACGGCTCAGTGCGAACGACTAAGGTCGGCTCGTTTCGGATGGTAGATTTTAAACAGATGTCAGTGGAGTTCTGGCGAGAGGCAGATGAGACAACCAATATACTACGCAACCCTGTAGTCCAAGCTTCGGCTCACGGTGATCGTTAGGGCGTTTGAAAGAGCGTTAAAAGGGACATGCGAATCAGCACCCCAAGGTTTTGAGGAGCGAAGAAAGACAGGATGATAGCGCATCTTTAGAACGCGATGACAAGCCAGACTTTTAACCAAGAGTCTTATATGTGCCGGGTGCGTTAGGTGGTATCCTAGAACTGGAAAGTTTCCTAGGAACTTTGCATTTTATGGGCTCACCCTAATTCCTGTATGCCTTTTAAAAGGAGGTTCGCGGAAGGAAAGGTTCACTAGCAGTTACATTTAGCGAACAAAGGAGAGTCGGTGACGGTTTTGGTGCGAGTGAGAAATGGAAGCCATGGCGGGGAGTATATATCCCAAATTGCTAGATAACTCATTCACTCCACAATGTAGTCTCTGAAATCTGCGCTTTCAAAGAAATGGCAAGACCTACGAGCCACAGGCCCAAATAACCTAGAATAAGCCAGCCAGGTCCATTAACCAAGAGAAAACCTCGACGTCCGGCGTCGTATGACGACGAGCATGCCAGTACATGAATGTCTAACTTGAACTTCAGTACGCAGCTACAATATATACACGCGTTCGCGCATTACATCCCACGTATCTTATAGTTCCTCGACACACGGCTCAGCAGTTTAAGATGGACGTGATCAAGCACAGTTAAGAGAGCGACCAAGAACCCTGTAATGACAGAAGGGCATTTAACCGAAGAGGGAGACCCTGTCCTATTCGGGACAACAGATTGAAGTGAAGTCAGAGCAACAGGAACCAGCAGTGTTAGAAAGACTCTAGCACGGATTTAAACTTATCGACGGTGACACCAGAGTCCCTCCCATAAGGGTCGGCGACCCTGGCTCAAACTATGCCTCCAGCGCTACTTAAACAACTGGGAGTACGAGAAAACCCTGCCTTAAACAAGATCAGCTAATCATGTCGAACCTTTAGCAACCAATCACCACTTGGAGAATCGATATATCAGAAGCAGGACCATTCAATGCTAGCGCCTCACCTAGCTATCACACCGCTCTCTCGTTTTGACCATGGACTGGTGTAG
>JABUQX010056917.1:7500-12500 GCA_015478945.1 Trachelipus rathkii | reverse complement strand
TGACAATAAATTGGGGGCATGTCCGGGATGTTTATCGTTTCTATAGGAAGAGAAGACATACTGTGGTCGTTGCCTTGTGAAAAGATTTCCTCTGAAAAGAAGAAGTGGAAATAAATTGGATCTCTATCTGAATTATCTTTTAAAACGAAACAAATACATTAATTGAGGTAACCTATAAAATTGAATTGAAGATTAATAGCTAGATTACGTTGAATATTATTACCGAAACATGGACTACGAAGCACTGGCTAAGATCGCCCAAGAGATAGGCCTCAAAGGGAAGGAGGCCAGAGAGTTCATAAAAGAAGAGAGAAAAGCTGCGAGAGAAGCAACAGAAGTTGCCAAAGAAGCTGCAAGAGAAGCAGCAAAGAGAGAGAGAGAGAGAGAGAGAGAGAGAGAGAGAGAGAGAGAGAGAGAGAGAGAGAGAGAGAGAGAGAGAGAGAGAGAGAGAGAGAGAGAGAGAGAGAGAGAGAGAGAGAGAGAGAGAGAGAGAGATAGAGAGGCTGCTGATAAAGCGGAGCAGATGGAACATGAACTTGAGCTCAGGAGGATCGAGTTATACAAACAGGCAGTTCTATTCAGGACCAAGTCACGAACAACAGTGATGTCAAGGCGAGGGTCCCTAAACTCCCTTCCTTCACTGATAACAGGGATGAAATAGATTGCTATTTAGAGGGATTCGAAAGATTTGCAGAAGTTAATGATTGGGACAGAATACACTGGGCGTCTCATCTCAGTGCTCTGTTGACTGGAAAGGCTCTTGTAGCTTACTCGCTCATACCAAAAGAATATTCAAAAGATTACGATAAATTGAAAAGCGCTGTTATTATGCTATAACCTTACAGAAGATAGCTATAAAATGAAATTTAGGAGCAAGAAGGCGTTCAATGATGAACGACCCAATCTTTTTATAGACAGACTAAAGAATTATATGATAAAGTAGGCTGAACTCGCCGAAATTAATAAGGATTTTAACGATGTTGTTAATTTAATAGTCGCGGAACAATTCCTGAAAACATGTCCGAAAGAACTGGCAACTTTCTTAAGAGAACGGAAAATAGTCAAATTAGACACTATAACCCAAGAAGCGGAAAACTTCCTTCTGGCACATAATAAGAACGGAAAATAATCAAATTAGACACTATTACCCAAGAAGCGGAAAACTTCCTTCTGGCACATAATAAGAATTTAACATCACCAGTTAACAAAGAAGATTCTTCGAAGAAAGAAAAGAGGAATACAAATGAGAATAATCATAATTCTCTGAAACAAAGAAATCAAACGACGTGTTTTAAATGCGGAAGAGTGGGACACAAAGTTATTGATTGTAAGAACTATAATGCTTATAGAAAGGCTAGTCAGCCTAGAAATTACTATAGTAATTGGAGAGAGGGACCGAAGAGGGCGGCTGCAGCATTAACAAAAATTGTTTACGAGTCCCAGAAACAAACTAAAGATTGCGCTCATAGAATTGAACCGATGCGCGAGAGCCAGAGGACCGAACAAGAAGATATTGTGAAGTATGCCGACGCAGATATTGAAGTTACTCTTGTATGTGGTAAAAAAATACCTGTTCTAAGAGTCGCGTGCGTGAGATGTAAAAATGAAAGAGTCACCATACAAAAAGTGACGATAACTGTTGTTAGTGGACAAATTAATGGTGTTAAAGATTGATGTACTAGGAGATACAGAATGTGACTGCGTTATTGTTAAGAAAAAGTATACATCAGAAGACCAGAGGACCGGAGAGATAAAACAGTGCTAATGATAAACAATACGATAAAAGACGCTCCTGTACTGATGATTGACGTCTGTACACCCTACTACACGGGACATGTTGAGGCCATAGCGCTTGACGACTCTATCTACGATTTAATAATTTTAAATATTCCGGGGGCGAGAAGTGCGGATGACCCTGTTGATAACGTATTAGCGTCACGCGCGTGCGAGGTAGCGAGATTACAGAAAAAGGAATCTGTGTCGCCTGAAAGTATAGCGGATGATGCCACAGAACAAGTAAAGGGGGCGAGTGCGAGCGAGACTACGGTCCAACAAAACGAATTGCTTGATATAATAAAAGATACACAACAGTCGGATTGCGACGAAATCACTCGTGAAAAACTTATACAGTTTCAAAGAAAGGATGAATCATTGAACATTTGTAGGACGTTAAGCGAACTAGAAAGTAAAGAAGAAAGACAATCATTTTATAACATAAAAAAGGAATCCTATATAGATGTAAACGTGAGAACGAAGATATAAAAGAGCAACAAGTGGTGCCTGAGAAATTACGGAAAAAGCTCATGATCATGCCCCACGCTAGCATCATGGGGTCACCTTGGAGTAAAGAAAACAACCTATAAGGTGCTTTCAGAGTTTTATAGGCCAGGGATGAATGAGGATATTTCTAGGTTTTGTCATTCTTGTGATATATGCCACAAAACCGTTCCGAAAGGAAAAATAGTCAAAACACCCTTGACAGAGGTTCCACTTATCGGAGTTCCATTTAAGAGAGTCGCTGTAGACCTAATAGGAAGAATAATACCACCCTCACAAGATGGCCATAAATATATATATTAACTTTTGTAGATATATCCTGAAGCGCTACCATTAAAGAATATTAACATCGAAACAGTAGCAGAGGCCTTAGTTGATCTATACAGTAGACCTGGGGTGCCCAATGAAGTATTGTCCGATTTAGGGACGAAATTCGTCTCGAAGTGCATAAAGGAAGTATCAAGGCTGTTAAGCATAAAACAATTATGCACGACCCCTTATCACCCTATGTGTAATGGCCTAGTAGAAAAATTCAATGGTACGCTAAAGATGATGCTGAAAAGACTTAGTGAACAGCCAAAAAAATGGAATAGGTACATTAACCCATTATTATTCGCTTATCGTGAGGTGCCGCAGGAAAATACCGGGCTTGAGCCTTTCGAATTAATATACGGTAGAACCGTGAAGGGACCTATGCAAATAATGAAGGAGCTATGGGTTAATGAGTGTAAACAAGACGAGGTGAAAAATAGTTATCAGTACGTTTTTGAATTGAAAGAAAAGTTAAAAGAAACTTTGAAAATAGCGGCTACAGAATTAAGAAAATCACAAAATCGATATGGACATTACTACGATAAAAATGCGAAAGAAAGGAAATTTAAAAAAGGGAAGGCTGCATTGATACCACTACCTATAGAAAGTGTCAAGCTATTAATGCAGTGGAAAGGTCCTTATGAAATTATAGGTATAATCGGTGAGAGCATTGATAGAGAAAAGGTTGGGGAGAAAGTTAAGACGTACCACGCAAATTTACTAAAATTGTACAATAAAAGGGGGAAAGAGACATCGAATAATATACAAGTCGCAGGAGTAGCAGTTATAGATCTTAAAGAGTGCGAGAAGGAAGAAACTGACCTTGAGGAAAATCCAATCGTTCTGGGGAACTGCACACCCAAAGAAAGCATTAAAGATATTAAGATAGGAAAAGAAATAGAAGATAAGAGGACAGAAGTGAAGAAAATATTGGAAGAATTTGAAAAAGTGTTTACAAATTTAGTGGGAAGCGTAACATATTACAGCACGAAATCAGCTTAACGACCGAAACTCCCTTAAAAAGTAAAGCATATCCTGTACCGTACGAATTAAGGGAAGAGTTGAAAAAGAAGATTGATGACATGTTAAAGATGCAGGTGATTGGAGAATCGGATTCACCCTATGCGTTACCCATAGTTATGGTCAAAAAGAAAGATGGTTCGAACCAAGTTTGTGCTGATTATCGGAAGCATAACTAAATAACAGCATTTGATCCCGAAACAATGGCTATGACAGAAGAAATATTCGCCAAGTTCGCCAAAGATAAATATTTCTCTAAAATCGATTTGAGCAAAGGTTACTGGCAGATACCAGTAAGGAGCCGAGATGTCCCTAAAACGGCATTTGTAACTAATGATGGGCATTATGAATTATTGAGAATGCTGTTTGGATTAATGAACGCGGGTACGACGCTAGTTAGAGCCATCAGAAAAATATTGTGAGGAATGGAAAATACCTATAGTTACCTGGACGACATTATTATTCATACAGAAAATTGGAGCGATCATGTAAAGGAGATGAAGGAACTACTAAATAGACTGGCGACAGTTGGTGCGACGCTTAGACTATCAAAGTGTGAAATCGCCGTTAAAGACTTAGAATTTTTAGGTCAAAAATTAACTCAAGGAGTAGTTGGATTACAGGATGATAATGTAAAAAAGATTAAAGACGCGGAGAGACCTCTCACCAAGAAGGGGGTCAGATAGTTTCTGAGGTTAACAGGGTTTTATAGGAATTTCATACCTAATTACTCCGCAGTAGCCGCCCCATTAACAGATTTAACAAAAAATAAACAACCAAATAAGGTAATATGGGGAATGTCGCAAAAAAAAAGCATTCGCAAATTTTAAGCAATTGTTAATTAATAAATCCATATTACGGCTCCCTAATCTCTCAAAACCATTTGTGCTCCAGACGAATGCAAGTGATACAGCCATAGGTGCAAAATTAATGCAGGAAAATGATGATGGGTTGTTCCCAGTAGCTTACGCATGTAAGAAGTTATCCGCCACAGTAAGGTCTTATTCGACGTTAGAAAAAGAGGGACTGGGAATAATTTTTTGGTGTTGGAAAATTTGAAAATTATTTATATGGAAAAGAGTTTGTCCTGCAGACTGATCACCAACCCTTGATTTGAATGCAGAAAACGAAACATATTAACGCTAAAGTAATGAGGTGGGCGTTATTATTACAAAAATATAAATTCAGGATTGAATCTATCAAGGGAATGAAAAGCATTGCCGTCGATTATTTAAGTAGAATAGGGATGTGACTTGTGAGGATTTGACGCCTTGATTTAAAGGAAAAGCCCGGTTTTCCTTTCTAAGTTGGGGCGTGTGTAATATTATTTGATTTATTTTGATAAAGAATCTATAATTTTAATTATATTAATGGGATAAAGTTTATGAGCT
>JABUQX010056917.1:0-2500 GCA_015478945.1 Trachelipus rathkii | reverse complement strand
TTTTTTTATTTTTAGGAATTGCTTTATTTTATAATAAAAAGCGTCTGTTAACCGCATAGTATACCTGAGATGTATGTTTTTATCTTTTGTTTTTTCTATCGATACGCTTGGGAAATTTCATCATCGAACTCCATTGAGTTCTTCCCCCGCAGAGATTACTCCCTCATTACCCCTTTTTTTTGGTCCAATTAGAAAAATGAATTAAATTGAAACTTTTATTTATATTATATAAACATATATAAAAAATAATTTATAACATTTTATTTATTCTATATATATATATATTATATATATATAATATATATATAATATATATATATATATATATAATATAATATATATATATATATATATAATATATATATATATATTATATATATATATCATATATATATATATATATATTAAATACTATCCTCTCACTCACTCGGCATCACTCGTACATGCGTCGTTCACCAGTTAATAATGACTTGCTACGTATATTATAAGAGTTATAGGGAAATTCTGTATTATATATTTTAATATACGTTATATATATATATATGTTGTAATTAAGTCTCGTAATTCTCTAAGGTTCGACTAATCTATACTCACTTAAGTCCTCACTCTCACTATCACCTCACTCCCCTTCTACCCATACTGAAATTTATCCACCTGCTGTAGTCCTCTTCCTTCTTATTTGATGTTCAGATTCTGTTCTATTTCTTAGCTATTCTTTCAATTAGTATACTACTTACGTTATTCATACTCCGTGTTTAAATCTATATCATTTTATACACGCATTTCTTTTCCACCCTATTTATGTATAACCCAGGGATCCCATTACTTGATTATCAACATTTCTCTGACAGGTCCCTATCCTTCACTACTTGCTTAATCTAAATAGCTGTACATCATTATGCGATATTAATATATATTAATATGAAATTGCAGCTGTCATTGTCTACCCGTCTACATATTCTCTTCAGGTCCGTAAGTCCATGTATAATATTTAGTAAATAGTCACAGGGTACGTTAAGAGAACATACATAGCCCTGATCTTCTAACTCCCGAACATCAGCCTCAAACCTAATCCTCATTTACTATCTGTTACTCTTACTCTATTCAGCTCGCTCCTTAGTACATTTCGTGTGTTAAGCATGCAAGTATCGTCACTTTAGTCTCATTAGCCTCGTGTTTTAGGGTTCTCTATGGTGTCACTCTCCTACTACGTACGTTTGGGTTCTGTCCACGAGTGCTCGCACACGTTAGCTATCTTCTATTTTTCACCACTTTCTAAGCTTTTTTCGCGAAAATCTTCACCTCAGTATCAAGATTGACCTATCTCAAAATTACTATTACAAAGAGCGCCACCATGAGCTTCTGCTTACGTGGGTTGTAAATCTTCCCCCGACTATCCGCGATTATGCGTGTTCTAGCTCCAGTGCTGAGTCATTAACGTACGTTTAGTGCTCCGTGATAACCCTTAAGTGAACGCTATTTATGTACTCGATGTCCATTTGTACTTTTTACCGTCGCACTGTCCTAGGAGAATTCGTTATACCATCTTGCTCCGAGGGAGCTTCCGAGTAACGTTTTTAATCTTCTAAACTTGTATTCTCAAGTCTCTCTATCCCATATTATAATTCTCCTTATCAGTATTTTATAATTTATTGCTAGCAACATTTATGGAAAGTTCTATTTTCCTCTGATATTAGTTATTAGTTACAAATTATTCTTATTATCTCCTGTTATTTATATATAGGGCATATATCACCGCTATCTACTCTACGTCTCGTTAAGGTTAATTATCTCTACTCTTTGTCCCAATACTCTCAGTATTATCTAGTAGCTCAATACTTACACTACCTTTCCCATGATCTTGTATTAATTCACAGCATATTCAGTACTCCAATCTCGAGGTTTCTGGGCTTTATTTCCTAGTCTATTAGCGTTATTACTAAATATATAGTGTAGCATTCTCTTTTGATATTTCCTCCAGCAATATCCCCTCTGTTCCTTTCTCTCTTCCTCAACCACCTACTCGTCCCTCTCCATCTAGCCACCTCCTCTAAAATCAATCAAAATCTCATAACAATTATCACTCAAAGTATTCTCTCCATCTTTATCAGTACATACCTCCTTACTATATACTACGTACTCAATAATACTCTACTCCACTATCACTTTATATGTACATTATGAACGTGCCGTTTCTTGATAGTTATCTATTTCGAGGTATTCTTCAATACTTTTAGCCCTAAATACCATATAGATTATTAATTTTTTTATTAGCTTTCCATTCATTGACTCTATCCTCTTACACTCACACATTATATCATTCTTCACTCTGTTTTAGCACCTATTATTATTTATTATACCTACTTATTTGAGTGATACTTTATTATCAATATTACTATTACAAATTATTCATCTCACTATTTTCTGTGCAATATAAAAATCCCAAATGAAAAATCTAATTTTCTTCACAGTAATATTATTACTTCACTATCTACATTAT
>JABUQX010056916.1:0-40331 GCA_015478945.1 Trachelipus rathkii | reverse complement strand
TAAAAATTGGCCTCGAAAAAATTGTCATGGGATATTCTCGTTCAGATTGCGTGAACTTTTTCTTCTGCTCCAGATACTCATACTCATAAAGCAGTCATTATTCGCCCCTGCCATGGATACTCTTCACCACATTGGGTTGGAATCCGGTCCACCTCCTTTTGGATAGAGTTGAGAGCTAGAGGCTAAGAGGCTTATCAAACTGTCCATTTTAACTCTCTGAACTCCCCTTGACCCTCTTTTCTCTGCTTCGTGATGTAGGTACCCTATCTCTTTTCTAATAGGTATCTTATTGACTTCTTGCTTGAGAGAACCTCTCGCATTCCTCCACCACTGGTCGCCCTCGTAGCAAAAGGTGCTGCTTTTCTCTTATCAAAAACTGTTTGATTAGAGAGAATCAAAGAGAGGCTCGTATTTTTTGTAACATCATCTTTAAACCACATCTGTTTTTGGGATACTCCTTGCCTTCTTTTATTGCCCCGCAATGTTTAATCTTCCTCTATTCAAGTCCCGCGTCGCGCCCACCTGAGGGAATTGCGTAGGCAAGGGTTCAGGGTGCGGTTTAGATTCATTTATCCCAACAGTGATGATTATTATGTAATTTATTTATTTACCTGATTGATTAGTAATTTATTTATTTTTTGCCCCCCTCCTTTTGAAAGCATTGCTTAAGAGTGGTGGTATCATGTAATAAAAAAAAATAGTATATAATAACTTATACAATCACCCGAATATTTAGCAACCACCTATCACACATAAACAACAACCCACACACAGCCACGATCAAATAGCACCCTACACAAAACCCATATACAACCATAAACCACAAAAAACATCAATCCAACCCGCCAACAACATCAATATCTAACTCAACAAACAATAACATACCAATTACTACCCAGTTATCATATATAATATTAAACTATATATATAATATTATATATATTAAGTATATTATTATATGATATATATAATATATATTATATATATACAACAATATAATCTGTTTGGGCTGTTGACTGGAAAATTTCCCCAATTTTCTCCAGTAGAATCAATCTGCAAAACGTTGGGCATGAAAAACATATAATCATCCTCTAAACAGTATTAATTGGTGCATGCTCTGCCACTATATTATAACATGTTCCGATAAATCTTCATACTAGATTCCCATTGAAATTTTAATTAAAAGACTGAACACTTTTTTATAATATTTTATGACTTTAGCCAGAAAAAAAAAAAATATAATTCGAAACCATACCACTTAAATAATTGGGGATAATTTTTTATATATAATGGATATGTATCGCAGCTTTCAACCCCTTACCATCAGGAGAAGAGAATTCAATTCTCTATTTAAAAGTGTTAGAATCTTTTAAACGAATTTCTTGTACCCCTAGTTTTTATAGTTATATCATCTATCTTAAACGGACCACAAGAATACATTGAAAAACACAAATTTTCCACCCTGTATCTCAAAAACTAAAATTTGTGGGGACACGTTTATATTAACTTTTTCCCATTGTTTTGATGTCCACTGTCCACTATTCAAATGTTTCCCACTTTACTTATAAATAATATATATATATATATATATAATATAGTATATATATACTAATATATATAATATATATAAGTATATATACAATATATAACATATATAATATAAATATAATATATAATATAAATATACATAACCTAATAAATAATATATAATATATATATAATATTATATATAATAATTATCTCAGAATTATATATTGTAGTGAGGTGAAAAGATGCAATAAATATTCCAAAGAGCTCAACTTATTATTGTTGCTGAAACTATAATCTACTTCTGAGGTTGGGTCAATGTTTTTTAATTAGCAGTGTGTCTTAAATAGCAAGTTGATCTTTGCTCCCAAGTAGCACGCTGGAACTTATGCCCCAAGGATAGCAATGAGAATCTTGCCCACAAACTAGCACCTAGAAAATAATGTAAAACACATTGTTATCAAAGTATGAGGTGCCAGTTTGTTTGAACAGGAACAGAAGTAATTGCATAATCTTAGCAGCTTATGCTGTCTTTGTTAACCTACAATGACAGTAATTACGACTAGTTCTGCGTAGTGATCGTTTCTATGGGTTGTACAAGTAAAAATATTGTATAAGTAAGAGTGCATATTTAGCCATAACCAATTTGTTGTTTTCGATCATCTCAAGCCAAATTCCACCTAACCTATCAGATATCCGACACTATGTTGTTATTAACGTTTTTACTTCAAATGTAATTACGATATTGTAACTGCTACGTGTCAAAATTTAAGGCTAACAATATCGTCCCGTGGATCAACGCTGTATATATAATATATATATATATAATTATAAATAATTTAAATATAATATATATTATAAAGCTTAATATAGTATAATATATTAATATAATAATATAGTATTATAATATATATATATGTAAATATATTATATATATATATATATATACTTATATAATTATATTTAGTAATATATATATAATATATTATTATAATATTAGATAATATTAATATATATATAATAATATATTAGTAATATCGTCAATATATATTATATAATTTCAGTGAGGCGGAATATCATATATAATATATATATATTTTATATCTGTTATATAAATAATTAAAATATATAGGTATATAGTAGGAATTATAAAGGATTGCGGAAATTCCGAGGTTTTGTCCTCGAAGAAAGTCGTAATCTTTTATATAAAAAAAGGTTAATCGGATATGTAACTCTGAGTGTCATTCCACACTATTTCACTTCTGAAAAAGTGAAAAAATAAAAGAGTTTTTCCTTATTTTTATCGAATCTATAAAGATTTAATAATGTGAATAATTAACAGAAAATATGCTATTCCAAAGCAGAAATACCGAAGTTAATGAAAGAATAAATGAGTGCTCACATTTATTATATGAGGCACTAAGTATGTCGAAGGGGGGTTCATAAACTCACATTAGAGTTCAGTTAGGAAGATATTTACGCCGTTATCATACTCTTTAGTCGTCTATAGAGTTAACGCAACTTTCTTTAAAGACTGATTACAGCGCCTGATTAACTCACGATATTTGCATCGTGTGATTTTCAGTTTAATGAGAATACCCATAAATTAGAGACTGTATTGGACGAGCGAACGAGCACCTGCGAAGAAGCATAACAAAAATGTCCTTGCTCGAATGAGTCCGATTATGTGCCAGACAGACACAATGACGAGGAAGTGCCGCGCGCGTGTGGCGCATTTGAAGCGATGTACACAAATATTATTTTATATTTACGGTTTTCGTGATTCAGGACTCTCGGATTACCACGAAGGTATCACTCTGTGAGATATGATTTATGTACATGGATAAAAAAAAAAGATTTTGAACTAAACACATTGTCGCTCCCTTCTACTGCCTCGATCCTCTCGAGTCTCCCGCAGCTGTTGGCACTGCGACTCCTCGTCCCTCCTCTCGGTCCTCTGTTGTCCACCGCACCGCACTCGCGACCACTCACTCGGCTTAGCTCATACAATTTTACTATATATATTAATAATATATAGAGATTATAACGTATATCGTTATAATATAAATTATCGCTTAGTATAGGTATAGGTTGGTATAGATGTATTAATAGGTATAATACCTATCGATTTGTATTAATACGTAAAATTACGCCTGCGTGGGTCCTCCCGAAGGGGGACCCATGAGACTCACCTCACCTTAACATATTTAATAAATTATTGACTATAGTAGAAATAAGCTTATGAATTTTTAGTTAATAGAATGGATATATTTATAGTTGGATAGTTATTTAAGATAAGTATATATTCATCCGTATAATATATTAGGAATATTATCTAATAGTACAGTTATCATCTCAGGTACTAAAATCACGGTGCTGAGGTAAGCTACACTGTCCAGTGAGTGTACCTATAACTTTAGAGTTTAATATCTATAAAAAGTTACGATATATTATTGAATACTATATAAGTTCATAATGTGTAGTATCTTAATTATAATAATAATGAGTTAGTTATTTATTAATGTTAGTTATATATATTTTTTGATATTTGAATATATTGTATATATGAACATATCAAAATATAATATTACGTGTAGTTGAGTTGTACATTAGGACCTCCCTCATGGTAGATGAGTGTGAAATTATATCACGACTTGTATTAAATATAAATAAATATAAAATAGAGCTACAGTATATGTACACAATAAAACATCATATAAATATGGAGTGAGAATATATAAAGTGAGATAGATGCCACCCTCCTACTCATGTGAAAGAATGAATAAGTATTTAAATTGACTCAGTGGAAATGCCACCTTGGAGTATAGAAACGTATATGTACGAATGATGAAGGTCTAATGTGATAGGATGTGAGTTTTGATAATATAGTCAGTAGAAGCATTTAGTCAACACTATCATTAGTGATAATACAAAATTCACCCCGTGTAATATGTCCCGGTGATATGAGTTAGTGGTGAATAATTAATTTAAAATATAATGAATAAAATCAAATATAATAATATTATAATTTAGGTTAGTTAGCTTAATTAGCTTTTAGCACTAGGTTATAGTGCTGTTTAGGATTAATACTGAAATAATAAATAATATAATGTAATATTATTACTAACTATAACTAAAAATACGTACTACAGCTATGTTATTAGGTTACACCTAAGTACCCTAAAGCGTAGTTAATAATATATCACTAACTATATCAGTAATCTTATCGTCATAGTGTCCGCAAAATGCTGTCCGTCAGTTGCAGTTACGTTCAGATACCGTTCTGTTGATCTCAAATCTTGCAAATCACATGTTAACGTCAAAACACCTGTTGTAGATATTTGATTATTTGACCTTAAAATTAGTAATCTTGAGTAGTATAATATATATATATTATATTTTTACATATCCCTTAAAGCTCAATTAAATACTTTCATTAACTGATTATTCATAAATCCCCAGCCTATCTCCCAAATATATCCGAAGCCACACTTCCTGACCATATCTTTTGAATTCATAATTTGATCTATTATGATAGTATCTAATACTTATTTAATTCGCTCTAATAGTAACCATTTTGTTATATAAGTGATGTATAATAAAATAATAATATAGCGATAAAAGGATGTCGTAGGGGATAAGATTTTAGATTGTAATTATATCAAAACATAAAATCACAGTCCATGGATATAATATGATGAATGAAGCGATAGAAACAAGAGAGAACCTCTTTTTGATAGCCGGACTTCTCATTAGATGAATAGGTAGAGAATTATCTATCGATATATCAGAGTAAGTCAAACTAAATTGGGATCAGTATCAAATACTCAGAATCCAATCATTATCCTATTTTCCTTGGTATTCGGATTCTTCAAGAAAACGATGGAACTTTTTCCCTTTATTCAGAGCACTTAATACTCTTACATCATTGGTATAAAGTTTAAATATCACTTTCTATTTAATGGGTAGAATCTCTACTCTCTCACTTTTAATTCTCTCAAACTCATATCTCTACTTATACTTATCTTTTATCTTCTCTTTACTTCATTCCTATAACAAATATTCTTTCATATCTACAAATCTCTTCTTCTATATCTTTTACTTCTCATCCTCACTTTACTTCTTCTTTCTTCTCTCTTTCTTTTCTGTCTTTCACTTCTCTCTTCTTCTTCTACTCTCACTTCTATATCATCTTTACCTACCTTAATTATTATATTATTAATTAATTCTATAATATATATCATTATTAATTTATAATTATTACATTATTATTATTAAATTTAATCATTAATTAATTAATTCACTTATATTAAATATATTAATTAATTATTATACTCATCAACCCTAAGATTATCTATTATTATTATATTTAATTACTAAATTTTTGTCATTTAAAGAAAGAGGGAAAAGAAAAGAAAAAAGATAAGACCACTAAACATAACAATTAAAAACAATACTAATCACCTTCAACTTACGGACATCAGTATACAAATAATTGGATTAGCATACTCATATCTAAAGGTCGACATGTTATCACAAAGAGGAGGATGACCAACATAAATGGACCTACCTACCAAACGCAAATAGACGTCAATTACTACAACCACACAAATAACATAACGAATAACAAAATAAAACACAACCGACCCAACCACAAAACCGAAGACAATCAAATAGATACCAAATACAAGTACAACCACATGCAACTAACATTCCCAGTAACCAGATAAGTCAACTAAAAAAACATGGCAAAACAACAACAAAAACACCAACAACTACACAAAAATTAAAACAAAAATCAAAAAAAAATAACAACAAAACATCTAAATATAAAAAGCATCTCCATCAACAAACCAAAACGAAACTAAACAACACCAAAAAGTAAAAACCAACCGACCATTAACCAGAATTAATATATAATATGCAATACAATAAATTGAAAAAAACAATAAATAAACAATAATAACTAAGTAAAAGAAATGACAAAGATACATATGTGAACAATAATATACATATAGAAGCATCGAGTATATGTATCATCAAAAGTACTCGCTGGCTAACTGCGAGCTTTAGGTGGATAGTTATTTGTATCTGTTACGAATTCGCTCGAGACCTCTCCATATCAAGGAAACCGATGTGTAACGAAACTCTCCATACATATCTTCAAATTAAAAAGAGAACGAGAGATTCTCATCCAAAACAAGGAGACCCACTAAACATATAAAATATATAATTAATAACTTATTTATAAAGTCTCTTTATCCAGCATAACTAAACTTATACTTTCCCATATTACTTCCAAGAAAAACAAACGGTGATATCGCCTCAAGATAAAGGTACCGTATTTTATTAAAATCCGTTAAAAGGGGGGAGAGTCGCGCACTGCCTCTAAATCATGTCAATCGGTAATAAAATATATTGGAAGGAGAGGTGGTGTTCCTTGTCACATTAACTGAAATTGCAAGTAAATTTTAAAATTTATATAGGAACAATATTAAAGTTGGTATGAGGATATTGATTGTACGTTTAATAAAGATTTATCCATTAGACTTAGTTAATAAGTAGGTGGATATATAGGATATATAGAATTGTTTCTTACAGATAAAATTGTCAAGAGACCTAGTGTTAGGCCGCCTTATATTTAGTTAAGGATTATAATTAAGATGATTTACCTGACCAATGTTAGTCTAGCTTGTGGCATGTATATATGATACCCCTATTATGAAGCTTTTGTATGATGTATACTCCCCCTTCAGATACCTAAGGAAAAATACCGGTTATGCCAGTATGCAACACCAATAAATGTTATTTATATTAAACCACAAACTTAGGGCACAATTAGTGTAATCGCGCCGCTGTGATGTTTTAAGAACTCCGTCAGTTTATGATTTTTTTTGATTGTTTTTATTTTTTTAACAATAATTCGACACATTAGTAATATTGAGATATAACAATGAATTTGTCAAAGTCGGTGATGACATGATTCAGAAAGTTCGAAATATTTTAAAACTTTTATATTAATAAAATCACATTCAAATTTCAATTTGAAAATTTATTAAAATGAAAATATCTCAAAACACCGAACGACAATCTATATCTAGACAAACAAAAACCATTAACATATATTGGAAATCAGCGTATTAATAGCTCCACTTATATAACAAACAAAGTAAAAAGAAAAAAATTATTTTTTTTTATTATTCACTCAAAAATGATAATAATCTCCCGCAGAAAAGGCTGACGACCATATTCAGAAAAAACCATTATTACTATACTTTGGAATCAGCGTTGTAAAAGCTTGTTATATTATACAAAAATTTAAAAAGAATAATTAATAATATAAAAAACAATTAAGGGGCTCGGAGCCGAACGGGGGCAAAGAGCGGCCGAACGTATTTCCAAATACCCCGTGGGACGGTGGCGAGAGGAAACCCCACGCGACCCCACCCGCGAATAAACCAAAGAGCGGGGGTTTCCGGAGACCCTCCCCGGAGCGGGGGGGAATTATGGTCTTACCCTGTCGTTCCCCCGAAGCTCGTGAAGAGACCCCGACTACCTGTTCCGATTGCTTTGACGGTTTTAACCCTTTAGATTGAAAAAAAACCAAATATCAAATAAGAAAAAAGTATCCTTAGTCATAAGTTTTATGGTGTAAAACACTTGACGGGCAGTCGTAAAAGAAACGTAATATCTGGTACCATTGTATATATATTTTTTGATTCATATTGGTGATACAATTATATTCTCATTTTACCTCTCATTTGTTTAGGATTTGAGTTACCTTCCATCACGTAGAATTATATTAATAAATTAATAAACTAAAATATATAAATACAAATATGATGAGGAGCGGTCTAACCTCGCCTCAAATAATACCATAAGGTACCACCGGTCCAAGTAATACTGGCCGTTCATGTGATAAACAGTTGATAACTTTCAATTAAAAGAGAAGCAGAAGGGTAGGTAGGTTAAAGTTATCAACTATATAATACTAATGGTATCCCCTAGTCCACTTATGCATGGACGTGCGTCTCTCAACGTATGAAGAAAACTTCTTAGGCCTATATAATATATAGTGGAAACAACCTAGTAATATAGAAGGAAGATGTTTCAAGGTGTATTGACCCGCGAGAGATAATATGTTAATAAACAGCCGGGGTGAACAAAGTTTAGAAAGAATGTAGAACAGATGAGCTTAAAGGTGATGAAATTTTCGCGAGGATATATAATACTAACACTGTTGAATGAACACGATGCAGACGGTAGTCTCTCAGACAGCTAGACGTTCTTACCTTATATATAATTAGATTATAACGAATGTAATACATGCCCCTGATTTATGTGGAAACTGCGAATAATAGTATATGCCTACATAACACACTAAGTATTATAACGCCTTTACTATGTCCAAGCTAATTCCACACATGAATTATGTTAGTTAATTTTTGACTCAAGAACCATAGCTCGATATATATCATGAAATTTAGAACTTATGTAATCAACTAATTAGCTAGAAAATTCTCCATTATCAACTTAGTCCTCCGAGACTAATATATAAATCGAAAATTAATAATTAAATAAATTCAAAAAATCTATATAAAAATTTATTATATAAATCAGGAGCGCTAGAAACAACTGTGGAATATAAATTTACTTATTAGTGAAAAATTTAATATATTGACAAGCAGAATAATAAATTCAGTAGTTCTCCACTTCAAGATGACTGCTACTTGAAACTAATAAAGTCGATAGAAAAATCTCCTGTCAAAATTCCTCTCAATATGAAATAAGAAAAAGTATCCAGATATCATTGCACTGTAAAATATTTAGAAGATAAATTATTAGTAGAATTATTAGGTGGGAGTAAAACACTATTGATAGATGGTCTCAAACCTAGAAGGGGATTAATAAGAATAATTCCCAGTTACAAGACACTATATCCCGCAGATTCAATCAATACAACACTGAATGAGGTCACAGCTCTGTGAAATGATCACAAAACTCTCTACCTTGGGTATGTATTACTTACCGAAGAGCCCTATCCCTGATATTTCTCGGAAAATATCGCTGCAACGGACAAATCCTCCTGTAGATACTCATACTCATGCAGAGGCGAACCCGTGAGTTATTACCGGAGAGCTACTTTTGTTACGGTAGCTTTTGGTAGGAATTATTTATATAAATGCTTAGTAGTAGTAGAAGTGAGTAGTAGTAGTAGTAGTACGTAGTAGTAGTAGTACATTAGGTAGTTAGGTAGTGTAAAGTATAGTAGTAGTAAGTAGTAGTAGTTGGAGTAGTAATCATAGTAGATTAAGTAAAGTGAACTCCAATGATTATGTGGCTATATTGCTCACGAAGTGTATAGGGCTATCCATCTCTCTTAAACAGCCAGGGTCAAACAAATGTGTAATAAATATATGACAAGTATCTGTATAATGTAAATATTAGATCAATTCTTGTTGCAAGTAGACTTACTCTGTTTAGAGAATTAAGTAATAATTATTTTAATATTATTACTCCACTCTCGGTAATAAAATAAAGCAATGAAAATATACTAAATTTCATGTACTGATGATCGATAGAATTTACATATATCCGAATGTGATTTGTTTAGATTAATTCATGATCTAAAAATATTACCAGTAAATGTGTCACCCACGAATTATTAGAATTGTCTATATTGTTCGATGTTTGTGAACTGAAAAAGATATATTTTAACGCAAGAAATATTCGCAACAAATTTTATAGAAGCATTTAATTTTTTCCTTTTAGTGATAATAAGAATGGAAGATATTAAATATTGTGTTAACTAAATTAGTGAACCCAAAACTAATTACCGCAGTTAAGAAAAAAAACACTGTCAGTTATTTTATTAAAAGGTTGACCAATTTTAAACACTCTCGATAAGTGGCATATTCATGTTCTTCCCCAAGTTTATAACCACTATGAAAATTTGGAACAAGTAAGATAAGCAGTTCGAGGTGGAAATAATGAGATTAAACCTTTTTCCACTTCAACTTGCATTCACACTATCGCTGATCTAAGGTGACTGGGAGGTATCAGATTATAGAGTGAAGAAGAAAAGAAACGAATTCAATCTGCCAAAGTTTTACATCCGAGGATGAGTTTGTTTGGTGTGTTTTCCGGCCAAATTTCAAATTTCAAATGAAATTTAGAAAATCCACGCATAATTGAAAAAAATTTGTTGGGGGAATTTTGCCACGTGCACAAGACTGTAAATATGAAAAGATAAAACTCTAAAGACATTAACGCATCAGGATGTTTAATCGCGCTCTATTAAATCACACACCCAGCGGATAACAGTTAAATAGAGAACTTTAACAATTCAATTACAATAAAACGTCAGAGGTCTAATTCACTGGTGCGGTATTCCAGAACACACACCAGAAAGGAACAATTTAAGCAACACTTACATCTGTGCAGTGCGGCATAGTATAGAATGACATATCAAGATCCCCTAAAATACTAAATAACTCACTATACATCTTCCACCATTTATTAAAACTGCCTTAATAGGGGAGCAAATATATAAGTAGGTAGCTCTCTAATATTTTTTAAAACAAAGAAATGCTGAGAAAAGCTAAGCTGAAAACCTGATGAAGAAGAAAAAAGGAAGGAGAAAAATAATTTTACTCCATAAAAGAACATCTGTTCACAAAGAAATACATAAACTTCTTTTTAAAAAATACTCATCAAAGCAAACCATACAAAAAAATAAAATCAATAAAGCAATTTTTATTGTACAACCTTAGTGTCCCATCGTGAAGGCAAAGGAAAATATCTATCTTATTATTGTTAGCCACGTAAAAGTTGCCCTAAATGTTATTCTACCAGCCATGGAATCTACCATTTAGAGACTTCCACAGAAGATGCCCAATCTAATAAATATACAAGTTCTAACGCTAATCCTCGCTTATATATTATATATAATATATTACTATATATACTCGATATTATATTATTGTGTAATATAATATAATACCTATAATTAATACAAGGCAATTTTAACTTCATGATCTTAAATAATATGTTATTATATTATATATTAATATAATAGTTTTTTTTACTTATATATTATTTAATATATGAGAAATTATTATTAGTTATAGTAATATATATATGTATATAATATATATATATATATATATATATTATATATATATATGGTGGTATAACTGCCAGAGCCTCACAAGATTTGAGCTCGAACCACCTTTTATCTCAAAAAAGATATTATAGATGCTATTTGCCTTCAAGAACATTGTAGTAAAGCTGGTATGTATGGATTAGGACGAAATCCGATGTCAATTCAAGTCGTTTGTACATTTATATAGAGGGTCACCCCGCGGTGTGACTGTCGACATATTTGCGCTTACGCCCTTGTTGCGTGTATTCCTGCGTATAGTGTGAGTGATTAGGCCCCCCTTAACCGAGCGATTTTTGGACGACCGACGCACCTGGGTCAAAAAGACCGACAGGTCTGTATGATGTACCGGAACAGACACAGACTAAGGAGTGCCTGCGGCTCGTGCGCATTGCACTTACACGTAATTCAATCTATAGCTATTATATTTTTTTACGATCGAATGAAAGTGATCCCGAAGGGAATCATCTTTCGTGAAGTTGTTAATTTATTAATAAACACCTTCTGCGCGCTGCATTCAGCGAACTCCGAACTCCTGCACTTGTGCAAGTCATGCACCGCGCACCGTTTATTACACCGCACCGTCACTCCGATCCGCGCCACCGGCTTACCAGAGCTAACATATATCTAGTATAAAGTAGAGTTATTCGTATCGTGAAAATAATTTGAGAGTGGTGGTATAGATGGTAAGGTAACCATCGATGTATACGGGAAATTACGCCTGCGTGGGTCCCCCGAAGTGGGGACTCACCGCCCCTTCAACATTAAATATTGATACGTAGACAAGGCTGAAAATTTTGGAGTGAAGAGAGCGGTTCAGTAGTCTCTGAAGTTCTAGTGAAAAGATCTGGTTATAGAGCGAATTCTAAGAGAGTTGTGGACGTCCGAGTCAACGCGAAAGTGCTGGAAGAGCCACTCTTGAATACTTAGTAATTAAGACAGTCGGTATTAAAACAACTACCATCGTTGGAGTCGCTTCTATAGAAGAGTTATATGAGGGTCGTAGAGTAGTGCGAATTATGTGTTATTAAGTCCGTGTAGGGTGTTCTCATTGGCGCACCCCATTCTGTGTGAATTTTTCCGAAGAACTTTAGAAAAAAAAAACACGAGCTCAGAGAAGAACAAAAAACAAGGAGGTATGAGTAGTGATAAGAATGAGGTTGAAAGGAAAGAATAATAGGTAGTGAAGTAAGGAAATGTAAGAGCAAAGGAGTAGAGAGTAAGGAGTGTAGACAAGCTGCACCGGTGTTGGCTCGATTGCGGTGCTTAGTTATTAAAAATTCGTATAACAACAACAAAATTTGGGCTTATTAGATATATATATTAGTTATAGAGGTCTGGTAGAATTTCGAGAAATAATGGTTTATGAGCTTAGACAAATTTACGTATTTTACATAACCACTAAAGCAGTAGTTTAGAACATCGAGACGTAAATCAAAATACCTCAGTTAAACCCCATCACAAGCCACACCCATCCCGACATCCTTTAGTGAATCTTATTGATCTATTGATTCAAGGTTTATTTTGTACTCATTGTTTAACTCGTCCACATTTTTTACCTATACCCTAAAGCAGTGTGAATGAATCAGCGTAAACATACAATGAACGCGACCATCAATCCGAGCACACCTCAGGTCATACTGCACGACGAGAGCTGAGCATTATTTAGATGATCTATATCTCGCCACTATGAAGTTATAAGTGATGTGACAACTTTTTGAGTATTTCTAGTTTTTATTTGGAATAAAGACAATAAGAACTAGTATTAGATAAAGCATTATCACCGTTTCTCACTATTTAATCACACAATCCAACAGTGAAGGCCGATCATATAGAGTGTCGACCGTAAACAAAGCTTATATCACATTGTAATAGAAGCTTACTTAGGATCTATACTGAACTATGAGAATAAATAATGTGTTAACGAAACAACAGAGAGCCTTGACCCACATATCAACGATGAATCATGCGCCACAGTCAACCATTTTAAGCATTAGATCCAGTCACTTTACACAGCAGATAGAGAGAGCACGTAAACCTAACATCGACAACCGAAAATTGTAACTCTCTACTCAACACACCTATAGGTACAAAGAAGACAAATGCACATCTAAACAGTTAATAAAAACTCTCATGTTAATAAATTAATAAAAACATTGAAAATATATTTAACTTAAAGATTTAACTTATGAACCTTGTGATAATTATCATATTAATAAGACACTGACTCGTGAAAAATGGAACACGAACGCTTCTGGTTCTAATGATCTTTATTTTCAGAACTTCACCATGTCAATAGTAATGAAGTTTAAGAAAAATTCTCTTTCTATTGTCTCTTACCGTTTTCTGAGCTTCGGATTTTATTTCCCACGGGATTGTTCTCAGTCCAATTATAAGTATCATATGTAGTCTGGTTTGCTGCTAATATATTCTGATGTTTTTCTAGAGTGGAGATGTTAAATTTTATTTACAGAAGTTTCTATTTTCTATTCTGGTTTGATAGAATGTCTGTTTCTTCGTTTTTCGAATTCTCTTAGCTCTTCTCCTTTCAGATATTCAAACTTTCTATAGTTTTTTTTTTAACACAGTAGTAACCTAGCACTGCGGTTAACAAACTCATATAGTATACCATCATCTACTTTTAGCATAATATGATAACCATATTCCAATTTAAATTTACAATTACACTATTATTTATCTTATCTGCACATTCCTAAATGATATTAATACATATTTTACGGATAAACGATTATGCTACGAAAATATGAGTTCTATTAATTACTAACCATAGCTGAAATATATGCCTATTATAATTAATAATTACAATGTTTTCTACTATTAATTAAAAGCTAACTCCAAAGCATTATATTTATATATAACTTAAGTAAAATAATGTACAACGGACAAACTTAGCACAAACTTGTACGCAGTAAATTACAGTTAATACATCAACAAAAGTTATACTACACTCTATTATAACCAGTAAAGTATAAACTAAGCAATGCATCCAACTAAACGGTAAACCTATTCATATATTTTCTCACCCTAAAGCATTATTCTCTCCTAACATACTTACGTATAGATTATTAACATTGGAATCAGTAATATATTTAATAAAAAAAGTTATCATAAACTAATAGTATAACTGAGCTAATTATCAATACCCACAGGTCTAAACGAATAACTGTAACATAACAAAGTTTTTTATCCAAACGTAACATAAAAATATAGGGTTATTTATTGAATTAAATATCAAGTAATATTAGTAATATATTACAGATTTAATAAGCTAGTAAAATATTCAGTAAATCATATATATAATTATCATACCATCAACCCCCTCCCACTATACCTTACCCACATGCTTTTATCGTATTGATCTGATATTATAGTATCATGTCATATAGTATTTGAGAGTATCATTTCGACTAAAAAAACCAAAAAATATTAAGTTTTTTATATATACTAAAACCATTATATAAACAAATTATCTAATAACAAAGTTACTCATTATTAAAGCTTAACATAAACATAACTAGACTAAGAATATATTAATATATTATACATATTGATAACACGATATACCTAATACGTACCATATACGCTACACGGTAATATACTACAATCATATAAACATATATTACCTACTATTAACTACAGTTATATAAGGTATTCTAATCATGTTCGTTATAAAAACGTAACCTATTCCCTTTTTTCAAGCATATCTCTAATATTGTAACAATTTTATCAATGTATATTATTTACATTATTTCAAATATTTAATCAAAAAATTTATAAGAAATGACCTACCTTCATATAATATTACGGTAGGAAGAATATTATATTCTAATAATGTTGTATAAGCGTTAGTAGAGCCATTCCCATCCGAAGGAGGGTGTAAGGCCTCAGCGCTTTCGTAGCTGAGCTACTAAACCCTGATTAACTTATACCCCTTCGGGGTGGATCTCACCTCACCTCGGATTCACACCCTTATCAGGGGCGCATTATTCTATTGTTTATCCTCTGTTCAGTCTAGTAGTTATGATGTGTTGACTTTAAGATACTTCTTGTTAATAGAGAAGCTGATATTCGTATAAGTTAGGTATGTTATATTGATTAAATTATTTATTACTAGATACGTGATATGTAATTAACATCCGATTTGTGAGAATTGATAGTTTTGTATATGATATTACTAATATATATATAGTGGTTAATAGACGTGTATAGTGTAAGATAAAGGTGCTAGGTAATAAGATTTTTGAGTTGAGTATTAATTATGTTAAAGGTAATAAATCATCGAGTAATAATGATTATGTCTATTATTTAATTCTATAGTTCAATAATGTTGTATTTATATATATACTCGATGAACTGAGACTCATTATTTGATGAAAGAATAGTGGTCCATAATTCATAGTTCGAAGATGCTCACTGGTTTCTATTTGAGATAGATTAGTCCACTTTATTTTATAATGAGCGATTTTTTAAGATACTATAAAACTTTAGTTGAAATGCTTATAGAATTATGCTGGAGAGGTAATTGATGGGAAATAATATATCGAGTTATGGACCTAGAGTTATACAGCTATACTTTATTATTTGTAATAAGTAGGAAATAATTCAGTATGTTTAAGCGGATTATTCCAATAAACTGTCATATAAAGGTATAGTTAGGTTATTGCTATTATTTCATATATCTTAGTTCAGTGTTATGATATGTTTAGCTTTATTTAAATGTCACTATATAAATACTTTGATTGCGTGATGCCTATACGTAATGGCTGTATATATAAGAACTTAATTTTTTATGTATGTTTATTTTTTATGTAGACAAAGTATATATTATTATAGACTATTGGTCATATTTCAATAGATCTATAGGCGAATGGTGGGTAGGGTTTAGCTGGTATAGGTGAGATTAATGGTTGATTTATCATGATTTAATCCTACATTTATCATGCTTTAAAATATTCAGTATACTCGCTCTTTTATACTGAGTTAGATTATTATATTTCACAATAGAATACTTATTATTTTTATTGTTATTAATGTTTTTATATATAAGCAAAATTTATTTATTATATGTATTATTTTGGTTAAAACTTATTAGTGTATCATTGAAAACCACATTGTTTTATATGATATATTTAGAAATACAAGAAATTCAAATATTTGTTAATAAATTAATTTATATTATCGAAGTATAATATTTAAAATATTGATTATTAGCGTTAAAGTTTTTCATTTAAATGATTCAATATTAAACTATATAAAGTTTCATGATTTTAAAATGTGTTTGTCAAAATTAATGATGAGATTGTCCTAAATTGTAATTATTATCAAAATATTAACATGCTTCATATTTTTTGGAAATAACCACATAGAATAATTTATGAGTTTATTATATTGTTTTTATAGCATGAAGTTGTTATGGTATCTTTACTTAGTTGTTATAAGTTTATAGGAAGTTTGTTATTTGATTAGTTTAGTTTAATTATCGTAATCATTATTATTAGTGTGTTAAGGTCTGATATATATTATATTTGTCGTTGTTACTATTGTATATGTATTTTATTAGTTCAGGTTATGTTTATAGTTAGCACTTTATTAATTGGTTAAAAAACTTTTAGTTACTTATTATTAGCTATAATTTTACTTGTTAATGACTGTAAGTATATATATTATTAAAAAAACTTATTTTTATGTGTTATGTTTAGATATATACGATAATATTAGATTACTATCTAGATAAATATGTACAATGTAGATCTAA
This sequence comes from Trachelipus rathkii, assembly GCA_015478945.1. Classification (NCBI taxonomy): domain Eukaryota; kingdom Metazoa; phylum Arthropoda; class Malacostraca; order Isopoda; family Trachelipodidae; genus Trachelipus; species Trachelipus rathkii. Next base: position 22,866 of record JABUQX010056916.1, on the reverse strand, counting down.
TATAGATTCAAATAGATTTATAATAAGTATGGAATAGATTCGTGATTGGTGGGGAGGGGTTGATGGTTGAATTTTACTGATTTACTGATTATTTAAACTGAGCTATTTGAGAATTTCATGTTATAAACTATTAATAAATTATAACTATGATATATTACTTATAAAAGACTTTATTTTTATGTATATGTTTGAGGAATAAAAACTTGTTACTAGTATTTACAGTTATTCGTATTACGCGCTTATGTATGATATAAATTAGCTCACGTGGTTATGTAATAAATTATTTTATGAGTTAATATTATATTATTAATACTTAGTGGTAATTAGTAAAAATAATAGTTTAAGTTGTAAGATTAGTGTATAGAGATTATATAGCGGATATTCATTATGCTTTCGTACTGAAATAATTATTTGTATTGCAAGCTCACTAATAAGATGTATTTGCTTTATTGATGTGGAAAAACTTTGTTAATTAGTATTATTACTTAGTTCAACTTGAGCGTAAGTTGTGGTACGGCTAAGTTTGTCGTATGTACATTTATTTTATCTATAGTTCATATTGATACTTATACTATATATATGCTATTTAGCTTTTATTTATATAATTAGATGACAATAACATTACAGAATGTTTCAAATTTACGACATTTGAACGGTTAGAAAAAGTTCAATGTTCCATCTATGCAAGCGCTTCAAAGGTCCGTATAAGTAAACAATACGAAGAATAATATTTATTATATAAAATACTATATATTAGATTAAATTAGTTAATAGTAAATAGATATATGGGTCATACTGTATAAGGTCTGCAGAAGAATGTCTTTAATATACGTATATTTTATACTCAAACATTAGTTACATTTTGAGTTTTTCAGTTAATAATATATTATTAAGTTATTAGTTAAGTTGTTATTATTAAGTTATTAGTTAAGTTGTTATTATTATCTAGTATGCGTGATTGATGTATTTAATGGATTTTAGTATCATATTAGTATTATACTTAGTATCTGAGTATTATTATAGTATAGCTATTAGTTTATGTTTAATTTATAAATTGATATATAAAAACGAAATGTTTATAGTTAGCATATATATTGGTTATATGTATATAGTATATATAATAAGTGTTTCCGCACGATTGTTATCTAGATATTGTACTTATTGTTATGGTATTGTTGTATTTAGTATAGCGTATAGATATTAATGGTATTTTTAGGATATATAAGTTTAATTTTATAATTTGTATGAGCTTGTTATTAAAGGTATTTTTTTGATTTCTAATTTTCTTCTCTCAGCTACACTCAGCTATGAGCTAATAGCTATATGTATCTACTAGATCTACGCAGATTATTATTTATATTATATAACTCTTTGAACTGGATATATTAGTAGTCGTATATATCTAGTTATAGAGTTCAAATATATTCTTGTTATTATACTTATATATTACATATATTCTGAATTATATGGTTTGAAAGAATAAAGTAAATATTCACTCACCTTATAAGAGTCTAGGCTACGTTTTAATATAACACTCTTAATTTATTTCTTATCTCAGTATTATATATTTTTCGTATCCGAGATGACTAATACGAATAATATGCCTACCCGCCTACTACAAGTTACTTGTTTATATATGATTAGTATCTTCTGAGGAGTTTTCGTAATTCCAACGTATGTGATTTATTAATATACCATTTACTATATAAAAGTATTTTTATTACAAATTGTTTATTTCATTCCGACCCTTCGTCTGAATAAACTGATAAGCGGATGCCGGACTGTGTGTCAGAAGAATGACATTGTGCTAAGTCTATTATGATAATTCTGCACAGACGGGCTCTTCTAGTAAAGGAACGAAATAAAAAAAATATTAAAAATAATAAAATATCGGAAAATTATGACCAATACCATTATTTAGGCTCATCAAAGTAATTATAGCAATTTATTGTTTGTCTGGAATGAAGACAAAATTCTACATCAGAGTTTTATTATATTCCAGTAACAATACTGAGAGCTATAATATTATACTACTTGCATGGTAAGAAGGATAATAGTTGAGTGGGAGGGGAATCTACGATATGAGAAATCGTAATACCTTACTATTAATGAAGAATATTATAACTAACTATCGATAATAAGATAAGCTGTATAGTCCATATTACTCAAATTAAGAATTATAGACATGTATGTTGATTCTCGTGCTCAGTTGAGAGATCGATTAAAACTCTTGATAATTTAAGTTACATAATAACTTAATATATAACATTAATTATACTTTAGTGAAAACGTTCTCATCAATGAATGTATGTATATCACCTATATCACATTAATATGCGTAATAGTGATTAATATGATTATATTATATACATAAATTAATTTCTAGATTCTGATCATACTGAAAATTTATTAATCATAATATATCAGTTGTTTATAAATTATAAATAAAATAATTAAATCGTTAAGAATATTAATCTTATCCTATGATACAATATTATATACTTTCTTACAAGTGAATAATCCATTTATACTACATATTATTTAAGCTAAACATGGTGTTATAATATATTATTCATATTGATAATAATTTAACTAACTCATCTATACAGCTTAGTTGATTATGTTGTATTATCTCAGTAATAAGTCACAGTATTATATATACAGTAGAGCGTTATATAATTAACTATTCTATAAGCTATAGGATTGAGTTATATCTTCTTATATTATATTCTATCTAATATATCATACCCGTCATATTGCACTCGCATAGAATAGAATAGTAATTATAGCTTAAAGCTGAATACGATAATAGCCAAATATAATAATGGTTTAAAAGTGTTGCATATTAAAGGATTATATATATTATATATCTTAACATATCTATTATATTACAAAAGGGTGTTATTGAAAATCTATTATTAGAGAGTAAATAGAGAAATACGTATCTTACAAGTTTTATAGTTGAATCTACTAATGTTTACTCTGATTAGATGTAATATAAATATAATTTTAATATATTAATATAAGATTATTTTAGTTAGGTGAACTATCTTTAATAATGGAATTCTTATATATTCTATATATTTCATAATTATTAATTATATAGTAACGCTCAATTATATTATTACAATGTATAAAATTTTAAGCTATCTATACTATAGTAAAATGAAAACTATATTGCTTTATTTTAATACTTATCCTACTGACAATGTTTTCAGCTTTATACGACTAAAGTTGTTTAAAATTGATTAATATGTTTATTATCGTTATCTGGTTGTATTATGAATGTATTATTAGTATCAAGCGGTGACGACGAGCAAGAGATCGGAGTCCAAAATAGTCTTATTATGAGTAGGTTAAATTAACTTTAACTATGTTTTGTCTTATTAACTGACACCTAAATATATATATATATATATATATAATTATAAGGTATAAAGGTGTTTTAATCGTTTATATATTAGTAATAATTTAAAAAAATGATGGGTTGGCAGGTCTGCAAAAATTTTGTTTCATAATTAAAATAATTAATCAATTTATAATAGTTGTATGGAAAAATATGTTGATAGTACTTGCCAATATGTCACTTGGATTTAATATACTATATGCATATTATATATATTACTATTATTATTTAGTCGAGAAGTATCATTTTTAAATTACTAAATTATTCAAAACCCTTCTGACACAGTATTGCAGTACTATTATTGTATATATTAAGTATTAGCTAAGTATTTATTTTAATATCTATTTATATATAATGATAATAATTGTAATAATTAAATAAATATATATTAATCAATATATATATTATGTAGTTTTAATATATTATTAGTATTATATATTATTATATTCTTAGTTCTATGCATTTTTAATACTATATTGTTAGTACTTTATTAATGTAGAATAAACTATATAATTATATTTATATTTAAGAGTATCTGGTATTTATGTAATACCCAATATATTAAACACAAAGTTTAAATGCTACACAAAATTTTAAATCATTTTGGGGCAGTTTTTATAATAATTACATCTATATATAAACGATGTTATGTAAAATTAACATTGTTATGTTAGAGACATGCTTTGACAAAGTGTGAATAAATTACGTTTTTGGATGTTATGTTAGTTACTTAATTATATATATATATATTAACTATTTAGAGCTTTATTCAAAGCAAATTGTAACTTTTGTTAATAAGTTATAAATACTAATTATATATTATTATATCTTCCGTTAGTTATATAGTAATGTGTTAAAGTCATTCTTACTCCCATCGGGATTAGATTATTAATATTTACATTAATGATTTAAGATGATGCTAAGTAAGCCTTATTAATGGTAGGGAATTAATAACCCTTCTCAACTCACATTCACATTATAATATATATATATATATATAAAATATATTATTATGTATTGATCTAGTTTTATATATATTATTAAAATAGAAATAATTTATGATATTTTAAATATTATATTAGGTATTTAAATCCTAAAATAAATTAGATACTCGATATAAATTGAGATAACTTGAATCATAGATCATAGAATATCAATATATAGAATATTAGGGACAGGAGTGATTAGGCCTGGTATGGTTGATTTGTAAATTTTACTGTATTATATGATAGGGTAATTTTGAAACGGGGTGTTAGTGGTGACTTACGCCCTACCTGGCAGATTAATTTGAAACTCACGTAAGGAAATGTTAATGAAGCCCCTTGCATTCAAGCAGGTACTATCACCACACTCAAGATCAATAGATCAACAGAAGTTTCAACTAAGACGATTTTGGAGATTGAAAGAATATCATAGTAGAGGTTGAGTATGGATATGTGATGCTTGAGATTTATCATGATATTTACTTGAATATTTAGTAGTTTAAATATAATCACTAGTTATCAATAAATTTTTATGATTAAAAATATGTTAACCTGATCAATAGATTCAAATATAGATTACTAAATATATAGACAATAGATCAATAAAGATCACGAACAAACAGGAAGGTTTAGTTATGTAGATGGTTGTGTATGAATTTTAACTGAATTTACTGATTTAGGGTATGTACAACATTAGTACTAATAATTTATAAATAGTAAAAAATATATATGACCTGAATAATAGATCAATAGTTAGCTTACAATAGATCAATAGATCATGGAAGAGGTTGAATTGTGGGATGGTATTTTCATTTGACCATATTTCCATTATTTATTAATATAACTCGTCCCGTAGGTATGTATAAAAGTTAAATTTGTAAGTTTTTAACAAAAGAATAAAGAAATTTTAAAATCAATGCTTGAAAAAACAGTATTAAGTATTCTTCAAAAAATTTTTTTCTTGACGGTTCTGAAAATCATTATTTTCAAAAATCTACAGAACCCACATAACATTATAATAGGGATGATGTTTGTTGTGTGTGGGTGAGAAGAGTAGAACGAGACATAAAAACTTTTGAATAAACTTTGTTCTAGAATTATATATAAGATTATTTATATATATATATATGATATAACTCTATATATATAATAGATATATATATACAGAAATGTTTTTTCTCATTAACTATACTGAGTATATATATACACTCATATAGCAATAATAGCAGCTCTAAATGCTTTTGTGAGGAGCCGGAGCCAATATTTTTGCTATGGTATAAATTAAAAACTCTTTCTTAAGAAATACTTACTATCTTGAGAATAGTATTACCACTATTATGACGCAAAATTATCAGACTTATACAATGCACTTCGAAATATTATTTAAATTGAGTGCGTGTCAAATCATAGATCCAGGTTACGGCTAATATAATATCCTTGTATTCCAACAACGACGTTATAACCATAATATATATATATATATATTTTATAGTATATGATAGCAATATATATATTATATATTATCTAACCTAAAATTAATATAACTAATACACCCCTCTCAATTTTTAAAGATAGCACGATAGATATAATACTTCTCATAACCCATTAGTAGATATATAATATATAATATACTATATTAATCGGATATAGTACTAAAATATATGTCTAACTAATAACCATCTAAAATCATTATTTACATAATAATACATATAATTATAATAATAAAATATTATAAATATGTTCTATATATAAATATAATTAATAATATATAATACTATAATCATTAAATATTATAATTAAATTAAATAATATAATTAATATATATAATAATTATATATATATAATAATAATATAATTTATAATATAATATATAATATTAATAATTGTATAGATTTATTTTAATTTATAAATATTAATAATTAATACATTAAAGTAATGAAAATTTTCAGATATTATAAATTTATAATTAATTAAATTAATAATAATAATATATATATATATATATTAAATATAATATAATTATAATAATTTAAATATAAATATATAATTAAATTAATAATATATAAATAATAATATAATAATATATAAATAATTATATATTATAAAAATTAATATAATATAAATAATTAATAATTATATAATAATATAAAAATTATAATAAATAATTAATAAATGATATATATTATAATAATAAACGCTATAATATACTTTCAAGAAGATACTAGACACCAGATTCATTCGCGTTGGCTGAAGCGGAGTCGGAGTCGGAGCAGGAAATCGTATAGTAAAGGCCGGAGTACGTAGAGTCGGAAGTCGGAGTATCGGAGTCTGAGGTAGATCTGAGGTAAGTCGGAGTTACGGAAGTGTGTAATGTTAATATTAATACATACGATTCTTTGCCTGAATTCGTTTATTTTCGACTCATGAATCGATTCCTCATATTCGTGAGGTATAAAAAATCATAGATTTCTATCTGACATAATATAGTATAATATATTATTAATAATAATAATAATAATATATAAATATAATAATAATAATATAAAATATAATATATGATAAATTAATAATAATAAATTATTTAATAATAAATTATTAAATATTAAATATATATATTATAATAAATATAATAAATTAATAAATATATAATTAAATAATTAAATTAAATTAATATTAAATATTAATTATATATAACATAATAATAAAAATAAAAATAATTTAAACATGAACTAAATCAAATTACCTATTATTAATATCAACTAAAAAACATGTGTTTACTTTAAACTATCATGTTTACTTAATTCAAATATATAGTATACGTACTATATAACTCACGTACTGTAGGATAAGTGAATACCTTACTTTATATAATCGATGGGAGTACTATATAGTGTACGTACTATAAAAATAACGTAATATAATATATATTTATATATAGAAACCATCTTTTCATCACAAGCTATTATAAATAATATTATATATATATTTTGTATATTATTATTATAAATATATTATATATATATTATATATATAATATATATATATACTTAATATATTATAATATTATATGATATTTATATTTATTTATTTTTATATTAATTATATATATAATATATATATATTATATATATTATATATTTATTATAATATATAATTATAATATATACTTTATACATATATAATAATTATATTAATATATATATATATATGTATATGTATATAGAGGTTGAGAGATTACTATTCATTTGAGTCAAGTGATTCTGATATAAGTATTTATATGTATATAATATATTAAACCTATATATATTATATATATATATATACTATACTACATTATATTTAATAATGATGCTAATATATTATAGGTGTACAATATGTCTATTTATTATCTTCTTTTTATGCTTCTATTATTTACTATTTCTTTATTTAATAACACAATATTATTACATTAATATTATTTTTTTTATTATATATATACCTCCTAGTAGCATAACAATATATGATACTTAATATATATATATATATAATCTATGAGATTACACTAATTTTAATTTATTATATTATTTCCACTATATATATATACCAGTGTAATATATATACAATAATACATATATAAATTATTAAAGTATCATTAACTAACTCTTTACTAAGATAACACTACTTATTAAAAGACATAATAATACTATACTCATTAATATCTCTTATACAAATCCTACTTGAGATTGAGTTAGATGTAGTGAGTAGAGAAAAGTAATATTTGCCTCACACAATCGTATGTCCTTTATTATATTACTTGTTCGTAGAACTGTTGAACTTTAAGGTGCTTAGATACTTATTCAATTAGTATTGGTTTAACATGGTCATACTATATGCTACTTATAAACCTCTATTATATATCTTCATTATGTCACAAGATATAATGCTTATAAGATGCATAGGACTATGGCGGAGAAGGTAATACGTATGTATATATACTGCACTGATATATTATAAAACGCCAGTATCTTACTATTATTAGTATTTAATATACTTATTAGGCTGAGAAATTATATGTTATTAATATATCCGATTATGGGTTTAAACTAATGTATAGTAGATTGATCCGAGGATAATAAATGTTTAGAGTAGAAGAAGTATAATAGTTTGGTATGCATTCGCTATTAGTCGGAGATCGCTTTGGCTTAGGGTAATTAAAGGGCAAAATAATTTGGTTTTATTATGCTCAAATATTACTGTATCTATGTACTTATATTATATGATAATTCATTTATTTATTTATAATGACCAGTTTCTCCGCTTAAATAAACTATGTATATATATTATATTAGTGTATAACTATATTATGATGATGAGTATAGTGTATGTGAATATGTGTGCTGTGCTTAGGTGTTAGGAAGTAAGATGTATCTCTATTGGTAAAACACATGAAAAAGGTAATATTATAGCAAAAATTTATACTTTTTAGAAAAAGTAGGCCTACAAATATCATATTTATAATATTATATTATGTCTAATACTACTGGTCGGTGCTGATGAGGTATATTATAATATATATTAATATATATTCTAGTTTATATATATATATATATATAGTATTTATATATATATATATTTATATTATTATTTTATATATTATATTTTTATTATAATTTATTATTATATATTTAATATATATTATTTATCATTATATATTTAATTATATTAATTTATATATAATATATATATATATATATATTATATATATATATATATATATTATTTATATAATAATAATATATATTATATATATAATATATATATTATATTACTTTATATATATTATATATATATATTATATTATATATATATTATATATTATTATTATATATTTTATTTTATTATATATTATTATTTAATATATTATTCTGTATTATATTATATGTTATTTTATATTATGTGTATTGCTATATATATATTATATTATATATTAATAATTATATATTATTATAGTTATATATTTATTATATTTATATATATATATATATATATATATTTTTGTTATTATATTACTCTTCCCATACTCTGAGATTATGCTTTACCTCAAGAGCAATAATTGTACAGTAAGAATGTTAAATGTATTATATATATATTTATTATGTATATATATATTAATTATATATGTTTTATTTATATAATATATTTATTAGTATTATTATTATATATTAATTATTATATAATTTATAGGTTATATTATTATTATATTATTTATATGTTTTGTATATTATTTCTATATTTTATTTTTTTTATTTTATATTATATATGTATATATATTTATATTATATACTATTATTAATATTTTATATAATATATATTATATTATTAATGAATTTTTTATATATATAGTTATATTTTTATTATTTATTATTTATATTATTTTATATATATATATATATATATATTATTATTATATATTATATTTATATATTATATATATTATTTATATATTATTATTGTAATTAATATTTATATTTATATATATTTTTTATTACTTTTTAATATATATAAAGATATAAATGTAGCTGATTATTATCTTTTACAGTACATTATTATTAGTATATTAAATATTTTATTTGAACTACAAATAAGGAGATTATGGGTCGCATAAAATCTTCAATGCTTATATATCTATACTATTTATATCAATATTTATTTATATATTATTATATATATATATTTATATTTATTTTTTGTATATTATATATATATTTTTAGTATTTTTTTATACTTATATATATATATATATATATATTATATATATATATAATTAATTAATATATATATTATATTATATATATTTTTATTATATTATAGTATATATAAATATAATATATAATATATATTATTATTATTGTATTATATATTATATTATTAAATTATTAAATTTAATTATATATAATATATATTATATATATTGGTATTTTATATTATTATTTTTTATTATATTTATTTATAATAATTACTTTAAGTGTTTAAATTAGCATGTATATTTATATATACTTATATTTATATATATACATATATATATTTATCTTAATTTATATATATAATATATATATATTATTATATTTATTATATATATATATTATATTATTATATATATTATATATTATGTAATATATATACTTATATATAAGTATATTATATTTATATTATGATTATATATATATATATATATATATAATATAATATATATATATATTATATATTATTATGATTATATTATTATTTATTATATATATTTATATATATTATTATTATATAATTATTTATTTATTTATATTATATATATATTTATATATATATAGTATATATATATTATAGTATATTATTATCTTATATATATATATATATATATTATATATTATTTAATGGCTGTAGGTATTGTAGGTTTTGTCACTCACCTATTTTAGAATTTATTTAGTATATTATTAATTGTGTTAACAGAAAAGAGTCTGTCTACTTCATTTAGTTGAGTTTAAGAACAACGTTTGATAAAATACCACTTGCTAGACTGATTCAAATGTTATCAAAATATGGTAAAGGTAGAGTGGTTTCTAACTGGATGCAACATAAGTTGAATAACGGAAGACAATGTACCTCTTAATCGTTATAATATAAGATTATCTTTGGAGCTGATAAAAAATAGCTTTTCTCATGGTTCTGGGCTAAGTTCACATTTTTCTGAATTTATATAAATGATACAGATGAGGGAATAATAGGTATACTTTTTCTATGTTACTGATAATGCTAAATTGGCTGCTTATGTTTGGAATCTTGAGAATCGTATTAAAGTGTGACTGATAAATGGCAAACGGATTTCAAGGAAAAAAGTGTAGGGTAATTCACATTCGCAAATCAAATAAAGGGTTCAATTTTGCCATAAATAGAAAATGGTTGGAGACTGCTTCAAAGAAAAGGATTTTGTTTCGCTTATTATATAGCTCTTTGAATTTGTCAGAGCATTGTTGAATTTAGAAATAGAGGTAACAAAATGATAAGAATTATGATATCGCAATTTTGTTTACAAGAGTAAAGAATTAATCTTAATTCTTTGTAATAATTTTTCTTGCCCGTTAGGCGAATACTGCCTACCTAAGAAAGTATATTGAAATAATTGAGAGAGTACAAAGTAGAGCACTAAGAATGGCTTGTGACTTTTTACATAACTGCTATGAGATGAGTGATTAAAATGGCTATGTTTCCAATAGGGGTATAATTCAGAGCTACAATATTTTTTCATCTCTCACCTCTACTGAAAAAAACAAATTTTTCAAGTAAGATGATTAAAGAACCGGAGATCACAACAGATAAATAAGGAAAGAAAACAGTTTTTCAGATTTGATAAATTATTTTATCAGAAACCAAGTACCCAACAAAAAAATCCAGTAGGTTCCAGCGGATTTTAAGATAATATTTTCTTAGAACCCACTGGAAATTTTTGCTGGATAGTTCATGTTTGAAATGGTTTGCCTAGGCATATAATAACTAATAGTTTATTTCCAATTTAAAGTTTATTTAAAATCTGGTTAATCTTTATATTTTGTTTCAATAAAATTTAACTCATAGGTTACTCGGTTAAACGCTCTGCTTGATATGGTAGTAAAGAGAAGGTTTTGGGATAGTATCGGAATTAATAAAAGATTTTGAGTTGGCACAAGATTTTAATTTATAATCTCTGTCTTTTTATAATATGCGTTAAAGTTTCAGAATTTCCTATCATAGTGAGTATGTTATAATATACTATCTTATGTAATTTTTAATTTATAATTGTTAAATATACTTTAATATTATATTATATATATTATTTTATATAATAATGTAATGGGATTATTGATAATATAATCGTAGAGATCGAGTTAGAGTTCATGAGCGGCTCTGTTTTTGGGCCTGGTTAGCTACAAGGTATTGTACGCAACTTCACCATTATTTCTAAGTTACACTTAATCAGTTATTTTGTTGTGTTCGGCTTAAAACTATGGATATTTAAAATCACTTGTAAATTATTTGCATGTATTTTATTGGTTTCGATAATGATTTATATATTTATGAAAAAGATAATAGCTATATAGTCCTTTCAACCATGGTATTTGTTCGTGCAGGCACTATACTCCCATCATTGCCTCTATTATTTCTCTGAGGAGATAAAAATGTGGGTGAAAATATGTACTCGTCATGTGGACGCTTATATAGTACTGTATTATTTCTCTATTTTTTGTCTGTCTGTGTGTGTGTGTGATGACTTCATATGAAATTTTGCTTGCTTCGTAAACTCATGACGAGTAAAATAGACTCTCTTAGTTCTCCAATTTAAAGAGGTAGTATGAGACGAATATGTAATTGGTTTGCTCTTTTATTATACAGGAGTTTCTTGTCTACTATTAATTATTATTATAATTCATCTCTCTACTTCTTCTCTCATCTGCTCCTTTACATAGTCTTCTCTCTGTCTCTCTCTAATTCTTTTTCTGGTTTTCTATTAATATCTAATCTTAAATCTTTGAGGCAAGATTTTCTTCGTATCTATCGAGGGAGAGAAAATTAAGTCTTGGGGTAATCTTTAGCCCACTTAACTAATAATAGTTTTTTTTTTTTATAACTTATTAGTAATATAAATTTATATTTTATATTTATTGATATAACATAAAAGATAAAATTTCTATTCACTAGTCTATTCATTAATATGTTGTGTGTTACCTCATAACTTATTTATAAAAATTTTAATATTCCATTATAATAATATTAATATTCATCTAATGAAGGAAAAATCTTCCGCGCTAACCAAATAAAAAATAAGTGCAAATTTTTTATTTTAAAAAATATCTATCTAAATTCGAATTAAAGTATTGAAATAGCTCTTCTATAGGGCCATATGCTGTTATATTATTTTCATTTATATAATTTTTAATCAATGCAGAAAGTGAAAATAAATATATATATATTACAAATAAATTACATTTGTTTATAAGTTAATAAAGTTTAATATCAACACGAAGCATAAATATGATTTTATAGTAAATCATTAATAGACTTTAATTATAATTGAGTCTAAAAATGAGAATAAGTAGTTTACAAGGTAAGGAAATTTTTATTAATATTATTTTTATCATAGGTGTAGAAGTCCTAATATTAAATAACAAAGTTTTCATATTGACTTTTAATATAGGCATTTTCACACTTTGAATTTTTATTGAAATAGTGTTTTAAATTACATAACAATTCATGTTTAATATATATTAATATTAATTATATCATGTGGAAGGTGGAGGAGTTATATCCTATCCCAAATAGACATCTGTTGTCTTGAGTGTAATCGGGTTGAATACTAGTGTATTATAGTTATATATATTGTATATAAATAGTTATAATTATAGTAGTTTCTTATTGTCTAAGCACAAAGTAAATCAACTTTAATAAATCTTTTGATTCAACAAGGATTTATTTTATTATATTTTTATAAATATATTCATACTTACTGTTTATATGATATCTAAGATCAATCTATTTTAATTGTAGGTATAGTAGTTTTGCCCCGTTTATAATTATATATAATAGTAAAGTACCTCTATAATTGTACGACGAGTCCCCGCCCTTGACCGATGCAAAGGTGGGTCCATGCTACACAAAATTGTGATGGTATTAATAAAAAAATGTAATGAAAAGTTATTTTTTGTTTTAAAATTATAAGGATTTAATTTTTATAATGTCAAAAAATTAAGGTAAACAATATATAAATAATATAGTTAATATATAAATTTAATAGTTATTTTAATATTCATTTAATTTTACTATTTTATAGCGCATCGGGGTGGTGTGAATATTATATATATTATTTAGTAAAATGGAATTTATATAATATACTTATATATTAATATATATATATTAATCTGCATTCTCATATTAAATACATATGAATAATAAATATAAATGACTCAGAAAAGATACTCTATCTCTAACAGTTCTTCCCAGGGTGGTGTGATATTGAACGAATAACTGAAGTTTATTATTTATTTTATTTATGTGCCCCAGTACGCAGTCATATAAGTCCAAATTTATAAGAAGTCAGTTTTTTACATTGTAAACATTTGTTATGTGAGTTTGTGGGGCTCGTTTACTTTATGTGTCTAATATCTACTTCTGATCTTCTCGTAGTAGCCTATATTTTTAAAGTGTGATGGGTGTGTTTCCTTATCTCGTTATATCGTTTTTTGCTCGCTGGCTAAGGTAAATAAATTGTTACTCAGCTCGGATACCGGGCTATCAGAATTCTGTGGAAAGGTTTTGTTTGTGAGAATACACTTCGCTTCTTTTGAACGAAAGCTTGATCGTGAGTATGCCACTCTATTCGAGTAAACTATTGGGTTTTTAATGCACAAGTGATTAGTGTTAAGTTTTGTTAAGCATCTGTCTGTAAACTAAACGAATGAAAATGTGGGAAGTTGTTAAGATGCATGTGAGTGAGATGAGACGCATGGTTCTAGTATGCAGAGTATTGCAGAGAAACTGGTTTGGATTAAAATGGAGATCATAGTGAAATTTTCTATAACCGAACCGTATTTTTTCGATTGGCGAAAATAATTTGAGCAAATACTCCTAGTGACAAAAGACTTGTCTGTTTATTTTTGTGCGCGTAAACAATTTGTCAGATTTACTGCTAGACCTCGAAATGTAGCACTAATTTTTTGGATAATAAGTTAGTAGGAACGTTTCCCTTTTCAAGATGAGTGGTGACGTTTCCCTATTCGAGATGATGTGCAACGTTTCTCTCTTCAAGAAAGAAAGCACCGTTATGAATATGTTACGAATCTGCCACTAGAGGTTTTTTTTTTTTTCGACAAGCCATCGATTTGTGGCCAATTAATAAACAAATTATGACGAGTTACACGTCTTTACAAAGATGGTTTGGATATAACTTCGCTTTAACGAGTTACTGCGAAATCAGATTCAGACTTTATTTTCGATTGGATGCTGCCCACTATGCTCTTTTTGTATTGATTATATATTATGATTTAAGCTCACCTCTATTTCTACTCTTTCCCCTATATTTTTGTTATAGGACATCAATATTTGAAGTAATCAGAATAGGGAAAATACATAAAATGACATTTCATGAAACTAAGAATCACGCGTCTCAGGGAAAAGTGAGACTTGTCCTATTGACAACGAGTGTAGGTTTGTTGCGGTACTGCTAAATATGCTCCAGTTTGAAGGAAAACGTGTATTTGGTAACCGCTGTTGTTAGTCCCCCGATGGTCATACTTCGAAAGGCTAACTAATTAATTTAAGCAGCTAAGTCTGCTTATCGTTAGTGGTGTCTAATACTATAAATTAAAAAATAGATACTCTCTATATATATATAGTTTATTTTTTATTTTTGGTAAAATTAAGGTAATAGTCCCTTTTAAGGTCTTATTTTTAGTAGTAAATATTTATATTTTAAATATATATAAATAATTTATTAATTTAAGATTTTTTTAGTTCTATCTTGTAATATAGTAAAACTAATTGTATTCTGCGTTATTACGTGTGTTCTTTATAGAGGCAAATTATGTTCGATGTTTATATTTATTAGAGCATGTTAAGGCATATGGATATTTTTTTTAAGTATATTATTTATATTATATTATCTTTTTAGTTGTGGTAGTTATTATTATTATTATGATTTGTATTATTCTAAGTTTTATTTTAGTTATTGTTTCAATATATTATTAGTGGTGGGTGGTGTGTGTGAGGTGGGTTTTGCTCGTATTTTAAGCGATCTTATAAATTTCTATGGTTCTCTGCTTCTCTACTCTCTTCGTGTGATCGTTCTGCGTCTGCTCTTTATGAGTAAGTAGTAGTGTGGTAATCTGATGTGGTGTTTCAGTTATTTGGGACACTCCTACCATAAGTATGGAATAAATGGGGTTATGAAATTGCTATATTATTATTTTTATAAAACCTAAGGAAATAATTGACAGATTTTTATTACTTTAAATAAACTCATAGTATATTAACTATATTATATTTATAGTTTTTTTGTTTTTATTTATAGTATATATAATTTTCTACAGTCTTACATACTTAAAGAGCTTACCTATACGTTTTATTTTTTATGTGAGTTAGATTTTTTTATATAGTTATGTATGTTATACTCATATGCTATATTTATATATGTATATTTATTATCTATTATAGATACAAATATTATATATACTTATATTATATTTTTATTATTAATTATATATTTAAGGTTATATACATTTAGGATAATTAATATATTAATTAATATATTATTTCTTTCTCTATATTTTTTAATATTAGCTGCACTTCTAACTTTATTCAAATTTATGACGATGATTCAACGTGACAAATATAAGCTATATATAGATATATATTATACAGATAACATAGTATATAATATTATATATATATATTATCATGGCCTCTATAACCAAGAGTCAACAGAATCAAAAATTATACTGTAGAAAATTTTGTGCAAAAAATTATTTTTTGTTCCTTTCAAAAATTTAAAGATTTTTTTCAAAATTTGTTCTAATTAATAATAATAATTATAAGAAATTTTAGCAAAGTCTATATTTATATTGTAAAATATTGTCATAAACATTTCCTTCGTTAGTAAAACCTAGAATAAGTCCCCGTTCTTTACTTCACTTTTTACAATTGTTCCTATTTGTTAATATGTTATTATTTATAGTATAAATAAACGATTTTTAAAACAACTGGACAGTAAAAATGGGCGACTATATATAATTATTTATTTATTATTCATTTATAATTATTTATTATTAACTCAATTATTATTAATTATTACTATTTTGCTCTTATACTATATATATTATACATTTATATATTAAGTTTCTTACTACATTTTAGTGTGATTAATATACTGATTTATATCAATATTATCCAGTATCTAACCATTTAATTTTTAATATATTTTGGGAAAGATTTATTATTATCATTCTATCAATTAATTAATTTTATAATCAAGCCCCTTTATTTATGTGCAGATATTATATTAATATTTCTTATTTTTCGTTCCTACTAATATAAAATATTAATTATTATGTACTTGATTATTACATTATTATTCAGGCTCTTTTATCATTATTTATTTCTTTGATTATTTTCTCTAATTCTGATGTTGAAGTTTGATTCATGAATTCTTGAATCTTTAATTGTTTTGTATAGTTTATTATATATTTATCTTTAACCTCTAAATTTTTATTATATTTAATTTATATTATTTAGTTTATTTGTTTTTGACATTTATTATCATTATCTATATTAATATGGTAGTGTTATATATATTATTTTTATTGTATTTTATTTTCGTTATCAATTTTAATTAATTAATTTAATTTATTATTATCATCATATATATTTATTACCTATTAAATTATTATGATACTTTAATTTTTTTATTAGTTATTAATTATATTTCATAGGATTTATATAGCCTCAACAGTTATTCCTCTCCTAGACAATGGATAACATGTAATAGATAAAAATCTCCTTATACTATTATTTTAATGTTCTTCCAAACTCACTCTTGAACTCTGCTCTTGAGGAAACCTCCCTAGCAAACAGCGTGACAGAGGACTAAAAGAGAACAACAACGCAAGATATTAGGCAAACAAACAAATCAAGAACAACAACAACAACAACACCAACAACAAACAATACAACATTACAGCAACGCACTTATGACTTAAAGCCTGATCCAGGGTCTTCCTTTTAAATAGCCGTCTTCATAGCATATAATACTCTAAAAGGACTTATACCCAGAACATGACAAACATTATAATAACAAGACAAAAATTAAAAAACAAATGGTGACATATATGAAAACATAGATATGAAAAACGTAGATAACATACATTATATTCCATATCTAAATACAAGATGTACTCAACTATTTACTAGGGTCATATAGTTTTATAAAACTAAGTGGTGTACGATATAAATTCTGATTATACCTCGTTTTTTACTGATAAGCACGGTGCGAGATTATGTGGAACGATACTTAGATATCTATTAAATAAAAGGCCATTTTTACATACATTTATCATTATGTATTTCATTTTTTTTAAATTTAGATAAAATATTAATATCAAATATAAAGATATGTAGTTTAATGAATCAGATTTCTCGACTAATCAATTTTTATTCTTTCCCTTTCCTCATTTTCACTATTGGGCTAAGAAGACTTATACAGGAGTTATATGGTTCCTTACAAGTTTTTTGTGTCTGACTTCTTTCTTCACTCACCGAACTCTATATTCCCCCCCAATCGGCCCAATTTCTCTATCTTTCTCGATTATAGGAATACTCGCTTTTTCCTTACTCGGCTCACAATATAGTATTATATCTAATCTTTTGAAATAATTCTTTAACGTACTAAGCTGGATCACTATATACAGAGTTGGCTCTCTCTTCTTTCTTCTCTCTCTTCTTCTCTTCTTCTTCCTTACTCTCTACGGCTACTATACTCTTTACTCTCGAGCTCTTACTTCATCTTCTCTCATGTTTACTTCTCTTCTCTTCTTCTCTCTACATGTCTCCTCGAATTGTCTCACTCTCCTCCGATATGTTACATCGTTGTCTGTGTTAATACATAAATACACGATTACGAGAGAGTGAAAGACGTGGTTTGTTGTTGTTTGTCGTTTGCTTAAATTGACAGTGAAGAAAATTTGATGTTATTACTCGGTGCTTGTGAGGTTACCTTTCTGCGATCGATTTCTAATATGACATGTCAAATTGAGGAAGAACTCAGCATCTCGGAAACTTATTATCTCGGAAAAAGTTCCTGCTCTCTCTGCTTGTCCAAAGAGTGAGATTTATCATTAATGACATCATATTGAGACTCGCAAAGTTAAGATTAGGACAAAGAGTCCTGCCACATAAGTAAGTGAGGGGGAAACCAGACTCACTTTCTGACGCTACACGATGGTTTGCATAATAGTGATACAATAAATTATGCTTAACATATATATGTGGCATTTTACAGCAGCTCAGCATATAACATTTCGGTCTTTGGGTACTTCTTAGCGCGAACAATTGTCCGAGGACATACGTTTTCTGTTCCGACCATGCAATAAAGTTTGTATATTACAGAGTTAACCGAAAATAAATTGTATCTAACTGGTACACTGAGTATTCCAGGATTTTTCACTGAGAGGTAATACAGTCTTATATCTTATGACTTACTTAAGATACACGCAATGAAAATTACAAGTCTCTTTACTCTTTTGTTCTAATTTGAAACTGAATTATTACTTCAGTAAAGTTGCACGCCGTGCATGACTTACTATGTACCTTTATTGTTTGTAAAATAATTGGGATTCTTTTAATCGACTGTTCTCACAAGTTAATGTACTACAGATTTTGCATAATGTATGGATAGAACCATATTGCATGAGTTTATTAACCTGACTATTTTACATAATGGCAGTGTGTGTATACGTAAACTCTCCTACAAACAATTCGAGTTTTCCGAGATTCCAGTTCTTATCAGATTTCGAGCCATTCCAAGCAAGCTTTTAAAATTGTCTCTGCGATAGTCCATGTGTATAGTGATTACTGGATTCTGTGCTCGAAGTGTCTTTGCTCTCTCTATTATTTAACTCCTCTAATTAGTAGACATGTAAAATCACTTTATTTTCTATTCTGTGAAAAGTGTTATTTTTTATACTATGGCAAGCGTTTGAGAAACAGTCAAGAAGGTAACAATCGTCAAAAGAACCTCAATTCACAGGGTCGAAGAGCAAATAGTACATTAATATTGAGCGATACTACATCTTATGTAATTCTCTCTCTCCTCTGTGTTTTTTAATATTTCTCCTTTTCAATTTAATAAACAACTCATATTTATGTGCTCGACGTTTCCCTTAGATTACATTATGTTGGGCTCCCCATACAGCTTGGTTGTGTGTTGACTTCCTTGTCTTAGCAGATCTCTATGGTGGTTTCATTGTTACGCTACAATCTCACACGTTAAAAGCTTTAAATCCAATTCATGCTCACTGAGTTATGAATCACTTTTGTCATTCGAAAAGATATTATACCGAGACAATCATAGGACTGTTTATTAGATATCGTTATATATGCTCATGATTTGACTCATTAGTTTATTTCAGAGTGGAGAGTATAGCCAGCACTGTAGCTGTTGTCGTGGATCTCGGAAGCTGGAGTTTTTAAATACTTTTTAAAGTTATCGCATATAATCATTTTGGTAAAGTTATGTACTTATCTTTAGTGAGATGTTCTACAAGGGAGTTAGAACCGTTTAGGGTTTTACGAACAATAAAAATGTATGTGAGCCCTTAGGAGAGAGTCCCAATAAAAGAAGTTTAAGTGCACAGAGTGCATAAGAAAAGAGAAGAAGAGAGGAAACGATGACAAAGATGATTGATTCCAAGGAATATGAAATCGGAAGGGTAAGTCCCATGAGAAGCGAGGGTAGCGGAACTCATGTGTAGTTTCTCTTTAAAATGAAATAATGACCGAATTCAGCATATTTAATTTACACTAAGAAGATTTGCCCTACAGTGCACGCAAGACATGTGTTGCGCATGCTGAAAATGAACTTAGCCATTAAAGAGCGCAACGTTTTATTGTATTCTCATGTATGGAAGAGTGGACTATTAATTAGTAATTTCTTATGATGATATCCTATAGCACAAAGAGCTTATTATTTATACTGTCTCTGTCATTCTACTGGATGGTTTATTATGAATATATTGTCTAAATCGACAAAGTAAACCAGCCCACCCTCTGCTAACATTCCAAGCCGTACCATGGCCAATAACTAACCTGACATAATTTGGCTGAATGCTAATTCTTCTGGCCTCAACCCTACCTTATGTATATTATCTGAGAATTTGTTATAACATAATAATCTCATCATCTCTCATCTTTTTTCTCTTACTCTCTCTCATCTCTCTCTCTCTTCTCTCTCTCGTCTCTCTCATCACTATATATTCTCATCTCTCTCTCTCTCTTCTCTCAATCTAATTACATCTCATCTCATACTATCGTTGCAAACTGTTGAACTCTCGAGACCAAGTGATATATAGATTTACTTAAATTTCATTGCTAAGGTGTTATCTAAACCAGTAATGGTCATTTGAATGTATGCTTACGATTGGGGATGTCTTACAGTGTGCTCAGGACTGTATATCGACAATGTATATTTAAAAAATTTGAGCAAGCTATTCTAATTTCTAATAAAGTATAAATCCCCTTTCCAATTAGAGCCTGAACCACTAACGTAAAAAATATATATCAAACTCAGTATTCTTAGATTAATCAAGGCTAATCAAATTTTTGAATCAAATGATATATATATATATTCATAATATAAATTTCAGATATTTATAATATTAATATAGTTTTTACAATAACACAGATTTATTCTCATTCAAATTAAGAGTTCACCATTGAACAATTTTCAACATTAATTAACTCAATTAATCTTAAAGATTTTAAATTTGAACTTCATTCACTTTACCTCTCAACGCTTTATATATATATTATCATATATAAATATATTCGAAAGAATTGTATTATTTTACTATATATATTATATTATAGTTTAATTTCCATATATAATAAGAACAATTATTAAATTGTAACTATATTTTAAAAAAATTAATCATAAGTAATAATCTAATAATTATCAAAATAAATATCTTTGGACTATGATCAGTCGTAATTGTATATGCCAATTGGAAAATTGTGGTTTAGAAATATATATATATATGATATATACTAAAGATCTAGATTAGTAGGAAGAACTTAAGTAGTTAATATATATATATGAATTATGAGAAACTAAATAATACTAAATTTATATAAATAATTATTAATAGTAAATAATATCACTATAATAATCATTAATAAAAATAATATTATATATATATTATATATGCAATTAATAATTTAGAAAAAATTATCGGCAAAAAATTAATATTATTAACTATGACGAATAATCATCCGAAACCAGGATTTCAAAATAATTTAACTCATAAAAATCTGTCCATCATGTATTTCATATCTTTAATTTATAAATATATATCAAGATTAAGTATTAATAAATTATATAATGCTAAATAATGTTAATAAAAAATAATAAATCCATATAAAAGATAAATATATCTATATATATAAATATATTAGATAATATATATTAATTAATTATATCTATATTTAATATTATAATAATTAGTTATATACGAGTAACGAATTATAATATTATTAATTTTATATAAAATAAATTATTCATCTACTTTATTTATAAATTATTTAATATAATAACATAAATATTCATTTTAGTTATTATCATTATTATCTTTTTATTATTAATAAGTAATTATTATTAGTTTAAATAATATAAATATATAGGTGAAAGAAACACTTTCAAAATAAGATTCC
>JABUQX010056915.1:0-17325 GCA_015478945.1 Trachelipus rathkii | reverse complement strand
GTACTATATATATAACTCCGATACAAAATCTAATAATCATTTCGGAATTAAATGCAAAGATAGTAGCATATATGTATTGCACGATAACGACGCGACGTAACCTTAATAAATACATTCATCTACTATTGACTATTGCTGTCGACCGTGGATAGAGGTCCATAATATCTATACAACTCTATCCTCATGGCTCAAAATTTTCGATTTAGGATCGCTTAGAAACTATACATACTTATACATACCATTCAACCTTACTACCCATACAACCTTACTATTATACGCACCATACTAAGCGGACTATATATAATATACAATATATATATTTCCTAAACATTAGTAAGACAATATAATACCTCCTATATGACCTATTACTAACTCAATCTAAATACTACTCCTCACTAATCCTAAAAACCCCACTATAATTTATATATTACTAACCCACTCTACAGCTCACTGACTATTATCATACAACAAATACACCACTCCCATACAAACATCCCATAGTAACACCATATACTAACCCCAGACCACTAATCTACCTCATAACCTAAATAACCATGAACTATATATATATATAGTATATTATTAATCAATCTTATATAAATATATTATATAATTATATATATATTAATATATATATATATATATATAACTCATAAAAATTGTACAGTTACTGAAATTATATCTTTCGTTCTTGTGAAGGAGAACATTGAACTTATCGTACGTATATTATTATAAACAAAATTATGATAATATATCGCAGAATTAACAACAGTAATAGTAATAATATTTTCTTGTAAAATTGAATCAATTCATTTAAATTGTTGCCCATTGAAAAATGGAAAAAAAACACAAAAATTTCGACTTTTTCTTAAAAACGAAAAAAAAACAAAATCAAACTGGGCTCTTTAGAGTTTAAATACAAATTAAAACATTCTGGTAATCTAAGAATAAGATATAAATATAAAATTTTCAGTTTATATTAGTTTTATTAAATGAATAATATGCATAGGTTAGCATTTTATATTTCTATAGCATATATCATTTAACATATCTATAGCATATATTAGCATATGCTATTTTAGCATATGTTATATAGCATGTGTTATTTTATATATCACAAGGGCTTATATCATTTATATGTCCTAGATATATATTATATATATATATATATATATATATATAATATATAATATATAATATATATATACTATTAATTATATTATATATATTATAATATTATATATATATATATTATATATATATATATATGTGTGGTGTTATTATATATATAATTATAATATATATTATATATATATAATATTATATATATATTATATATATATATATATATATATATATATATATAGTATACTATATATATTATATAGTATATTATTAAATGAATAACATAAGCATGAGCTTATTCATATTTCTTCGGTCTAAATTCTTTCTATAACTGTTTAAGTAAATCTTTCAAACGAATTAGGTTGCTACAAAACTTTCGTAAATCAAAACGAATTGGGTGTTATAAAAAAAAGAAAACTGTTGCTAATTCTGACACTATCCTGGGTATTTAAAGAAAATTACCATCAATGTTTTTTGGAAATCTTTGAAAAGCTCATTAACATTTTTTATACTGTTCCTAAATGAGGGGACTAGTCCAAATTGTCAATAGGTCAAATGGGTCGACACGCATCAAAATATTCCCTACCCCTTTAGGGGAGGTTGTTAGGTTAGGTTAGGTTAGGTTAGGTTAGGTTAGGTAGGTTAGGTTAGGTTGTTTGGTTATGTTATGTTAGGTTAGGTTAGGTTAGATTATGTTATGTTAGGTTAGGTTAGGTTAGGTTAGGTTAGGTTAGGTTAGGTTAGGTTAGGTTAAGTTAGGTTAGGTTAGGTTAGGTTAAGTTAGGTTAAGTTAGGTTAGGTTAGGTTAAGGTTAGGTTAGGTTAGGTTGAGGTTAGGTTGGTTAGGTTAAGTTAGGTTAAGTTAGGTTAGATTAGGTTAAGTTAGGTTAAGTTAGGTTAGGTTTGGTTAGGTTAGGTTAAGTTAGGTTAAGTTAGGTTAGGTTAAATTTTGTTGGATTCGTTAGAAAAACTCTAAATAACCAGATATTTTTTACAAAAGTCGGCCATTTGACCTGTCGACCATATGGGACTAGCCTCCTAAATGACTTAATGGTAAAGAAACAATTACTCCGGCAAAATGATGAAAATTTAAGCTCTCACAATTTTCATTTTCATTCTCTTGTTGTAAGTTTATATTCAAGTTTTGGGTCCATGTGGATTTTATTTCATATTTCCTCCGAAAAGAAATTGAAGTTATGAAAGAAGAGACATTCAAAATGTAAACGAAAAGACAGTTATGTTGTTTATTTAACTAAAATAAAAGAGCAGCACTAATGATAAAAATGAATGTAAATCATATTTTTTTTCAGGCTCTTTTCGGAAGAGCTTAGGTAGCAATTACCTAGTGAAGTTCCTCTTCTATAATATAGTTATGGCAGTGAGATATGAACTTTTTTTTTTTTAAGCTTTACGTTTTAGCTAAAAAAATGATTTTCCGATTTGGCAAAATTCAAATTTTATATTTTTCCTCTAACTGATAAAGAAAAATTTGTCAATTATCGACGCCAATTCTCTATTGATCTTTTAAACACCTTAGTAGAAAATTGTCCATTTTTTGAATAGCAAAAATGTGAGGATTGAATTAAAAGTTCCTTCGGAACAGGAGATCTTATCGTGAACCAGATAATAATACTTAAAATAATAAAGGAAATTTTATTTGTATAACTCGTTCAAGTGGTTGAGAAAGGATGCAACTCTCTCTCTCTCTCTCTCTCTCTCTCTCTCTCTCTCTCTCTCTCTCTCTCTCTTCTTCTCTCTCTCCTCTCTCTCTCTCCTCTCTCTCTCTCTTCTTCCTCTCTCTCTCCTCTCTCTCTTTTTCTGTAACTTACCCGTAGCGCAGAAAAGATATTTCTCAGTATAAAACGGAAAAAAGTATAATTTGCTAAAAAATATATTATATATATTATATATATATATATATATATATAATACTATATATTATAGATATTATATATTATATATATAATATTATATATAAATTATATATATAATATTATATATATATATATATATAATATTATATATATTATACTATATATATATATTATATATATATATATATTATTTTTATATATATTATATTATATATATATTATATATTATATTATATATAGTATATAGTATATATATATATATATATACTATATCGAATATTATATATATATATATAAATATAAATATATATATATATATATATTATATATTAGTATATATATATATATATATATATATATATATATATATATTATATTATAATATATCTATATATTATATATATATATATATAAATATATTATTAATATAATAATATATATAATATATATAATTATATATATTATAGATATTATATATATATATTATATCATATATATATATATATATTTTATATTATATATATATTATATATATATTTCGTATTATAACTACAAGTTATATTCAAATTTACAAAATAATGTTTTTAAAAATATAATATTGATATGCCTGATAGCATTATACAGTACTTTAGAATTAGGCATAATATTAATTACATATTATATTTATTTATTTTTGTGCGTGTTTTCCATATTTTAAAAGATGGCCCTTTAATTTTTAATTATTTAGCGAATATTTAAATTAAATTGCTGTTTAGATCATTGGTGTAGCTGTATACTTGATTTAATTATGGTTTGTATTTAAATATTTCATAAAATTTTTATAAAAACATTTTTGAAAATTTTGGATTATATATATATATTTTATTATATATATATTATATATATATATATATATATTAGTATAATATATATATTATTAAATATATTTAATATTATTGATTATATATTAGTATATATTATATATATATATATATATTATTATATATATTAAATATATTATATATTATATCTTTATATATAATATATTAATATAATATTATTATATATATAATATATATATATATTATAGTATATTATTATATTATATAATATATATATAATATTATTCTATATATAATATATAATATATATATATATATATTTATTATATAATTATATATATTATATATATATATATATATAATAAAGGAGCCCAATAGTCTGAACATCTCAACCTTAAAACTTTAATTCGACCGATATCGTTTCGGAAACAGCTGTTCCCACAATTATTCCTCAGGGACAAAAAAAAAATATAAAGAAAACATAATAATAACAATAATAAAATCGAAGCAAAATTACAAATTTTACAAAATAAAACAAATTGTCTAAGATTAACAGGCATTATTATTTTTCGCGTTATCTGTTTTTTTTTTATTTATATATTTTTCCATTTTATATTTTTTATTTTTATTTTTATTTTATTAATTTGATTCTAGTTTTTGTCTCATTCTGAATTTTATTGTTCACCATTCATTCCAATTTTTTGTTATTTGCATCCCATGTATATATTATGTCAATTTTAGTAAATTAGTTTGCGCTGTCTAGTTTGTGTTTTCACCACATTTATTAATTTATTTATGTATTATTATTTTTATTATATTATTATTTTTATTATTATTATTATTTTATATTATTATTATTATTATTAATTATTATATTATTAATTATTATTATTTATTTTTTGCACTTATATGTTTTTTGTAATTTGTAATTTTTGCTTCGATTTTATTATTGTTATTGTTTATTAATATTTTTTTGTCTGAGGATGGGAACAGCTTGTTTTCCGAAACGTTGATTAAAGTTTTACGGTTGGGATGTCAGACTATTGGTGCTCCTTTTTATTATTAAATGTTGTTTCCCAAAAAATAGAAGCTCGGAACGAAATATATATATATATTATAAATATTATATATATAATATATATATAATCTATAGTATACTTATATATATATAATATAAACATCCAACCCATCAATTAATATAAATTATATTATATATATATATAATAGCCTATTATATTATATTTAATATATATATATATATATATTATATATATAAATATACTGTATAATATTTATATATTTATATATATATTATATATATAATATATATATATATATTTATATTATATTAATATTATATATATATTTTATATATATATATATATAATATATATTTATATATATTAATATAATATATGTGCGTGTGTGTGTGCTGAGTAGTTTGACTATTTCCATTCTTATAAAGAAACTATTAGCCATATACCAATCTAAACCGACTATACAATCCCAATGTCGCCTCTCTGTTAAACCTAGCGTGCGCGCCAGCCAATAACTTAAGTGCCACGTCATAGCCTAACACCTCTGTGACGTCATCTGTATATACTTTCCCAACAGCATCAATAAATATAAAGCTTTATTTCATTTCTTAAAACTTGTATCAATGGACACCCGTCCAGTTATTAGCGATATAATTCTCATTCTCTCCTCAGAGAAATCACTGTTCACTCATTGTAGGGATGCTAATTTTGGAACCGATCATCACTGTTTTAGAACCTTAATATATATATATAATATATATATATATATATTATATATATATTTATATATATATATATATATTATATATATTTATATTATATATATATATATATATATATATTATATATATATTATATATATAATATATATATATTTATATATCATATACATATTATATATATTATTATATAATATATATATATATATATATATATGATATATTTATATATATATTAATAATAAACATAATATTAATAATATTAGCAATAAATAAATAGAAATATATATATATATAATATATATATATATATATATTATATATACGGTATATATATATTAATATATATAGGATATATATATATTATATATATATATTATTATTATATATATATATAATATATATATATATATATATTTTTATATATATATACTATATATTATATATTATGTTATATATATATAGGTATATATATTACTATATTATATATATAATATATATAATAATATTTATATATTATATATATATATATATATATATATATATTATATATAAATATATTATATATTATATTATATTATTATATTATATATATATATATTATATATATATTATATATATATATAATTATATATTATATATTATATATAATGTATTAGTATATATAGGTATATATATATATAATAATATTTATATATATAATATATATATATTATATATTATATATTTATATATTATATATATAATATATATATTATATTATATATAGTATATTTATATATTATATATTATATATAAAAATATATATATATATTTATAATTATATATATTACTATATCTATTAATAATATACTATATCTATATTATATAATATATATATTATTATTATAATATATAGTATTATATATAGGGATGAGGAGAGAGAGAGAGAGAGAGAGATGAGAGCATCTATAGAACAATTAGCTTTCAACATCAAAAATAGCTGAAGGGATTTTCTTATAAATTTGTTTTGGTGTCCGATTTCAGAAACAGTTATCATCATTGACAATGAATAATCATACAAATAATAATCATAATAATAAATAATAATTAATAATATATACAAATATAATATAATACATATAATAATAATAAAATAACTTAATAAATAGAAATATAATAATAATAATGATTAATATAATAATAATAATAAAATAAATAATAATAATATAATAATAAATAATATATAATAATATATAATTAATATAATAATAATAAATAATAATAATAATATTAATAAATAATGAAAATAATACTAAGATAATAATAATAATGATAATAATGATAAATAATATAATAATAATATTAATAAATAATATAATAACTAATAATTAAATATAATAATAATTAATAATAATATAATATATAGTATAATAATAATAATAATAATACATAATAATAATAATAATAATAATAATAATAATAATAATTAATAAAAGGGAAAAGAATAATATGTTAATTCGCTATAACTTGAGGCACTGAGCAAATTTCTTTTTAATTCTTAATAATTAATTAAATTAATTTGCTTAATATTGTTATAAACTTTTAATAGTTTTTTAATTCAATTTAGATTTATTTAAACTTTTATTTTTAATATGGCCAAATTTTGAGCTTCTGAATGCCCAGTAGACTCCTTTACAAGAACGATTGCCTTTTTACTGATAATAATACATTGTAATACTATTTTAAGAATCGCCGTTACACGGTGCAAATAAATGTAATGTTTTTTTATTAGTGTTTTTTGCACCTTCCTTTTGTAAATACTATTGGTGACCTTGTCCTGTAGTATTTACATTGATACTATATATATAAATATATATATAATATATATATATTATATAAATACTATATATATATATATTATATAATATTATATATATATATATATAATATATATATATATATAATATAGTAATATATATATATAATTATTATATAATATATTATATATATATATTATATATATATTATAAATATATATATATATATAGTATATATATATATTTTAATTATATACTAATATATATATATTATATATATAGTATTATTATATATATATATATATATATATGGGAGAAAGGAGAGAAGGAGGGAAGAAATGAAGGAAGAAAAGAGGGGGAGAGAATGAAGGAAGCTTGAGTTATAAGAGATATTCAATTGTAAATTTAATCGTTACTGCTTGCAATAGCAGCATCGTATCAATGTTGCCATTTGTTAATTATTATATATAGTATATATATATATATATATATATATTATATATAATATATTATATATATATATATATATATATATATTAATATATATATATATATATATAATATATATAATATACTATATATATATTTATATATTATATATTGAATATATATAGATCTATTATGTATCTTATATATATTTATATACTATATATATATATATATATATATATATATATATATATATATTACAAGATGGAACATTGCACGATGCTTTATATGCAATGCAGTAGCGATCAAATTTACCATTGAATCTTTCTTATGCTCAAGCTTCCTCATTCCCTCACCCCTTCACATCCTTCTCTCTTTCCTCCTTCCTCTTTTCTCCCTCCTTTCCCTTCTTCTCTCCTCCCACCTTCGTCTCCTTCCTTCCTTTTCGTAGCTTTCGCTTTTCAAAGAATATGCGAGAGAATTTAAAGAACCAGATTAGCAAACAAATCTTATTTAAAAAAATTTTATATATTAAAATATTTTTTTAAACCAATTCATGACAAAAAAAAAAAAAAAAAAAAAAAAACCGAGATAAATATTTTTTTTAAACACTTTTTAAAATTTGTATTTTTTTTTCTATTTATAATTTCGAAGCGAATTTTTTTTCCTTTTTTATTTTTATTTGTTTTTATTTTTTTTAATACCAATTTTTAGTTATTCGTATTTTCTTTTTATTGAATATTATAAACTTATATATTTCGTCCGTTAATGCAAGAAAATTGACTTCCAAAAGGGCGTGCCGTATAAAGAGGATCAATTTGAATTCTACTCTCTCTCTCTCTCTCTCTCTCTCTCTCTCTCTCTCTCTCCTCTACTCTCTCTCCTCTCTCTCTCTCTCTCAATCCTTCGTAACTTTCTCTTCATAACTATAAAAATATGATATAAAAAATATTTCTGTGGCTATTTTTTTTCCCCATATACTGTATTTGCCTTTATAAAGTCAAAAATTTTAAAATTCCTTTTTTTTTTTTTTTTTTTTTTTTTTCTTTTTCTTTCGTTCAATTTTTATGAAATCTTCCGTGTAGATTGAATTGGAGAGTGAAGTATCCTTTATTTGGATTGCAGCGGTTTTAAACAGTCCCTTTACCACGGACCCCATCCCCTTAAAATTTTTGTGTTTCTGCTAAACTTCTTTAAATTCCATATCGGAGCGAGACCATCTTTTATTTTTTTTTTTTGCAGTAATACTCGAATTAAAAGAAATAAATAAACATGGGGGAGCAGGCATATTTTGCGAAAAGGAAGATATTATATTCATAATTATTAAAAAAAAAAGTAAAAAAATATTTGAGAAAACTGAAATTCTCTTTTTTGTGAATGGAAAAACCGTCCAAAGATTAGAGATGCAACAAGCTTTAACAATGAACTTTAAACAAGTTTAAACAAGTTTTACACAGTTTTGCTCAAGGATTTGACGCAAGTTTTAGACAAGTTTAAAACAAGTTTTAAACTCTTTTTTCTCAAGCAGTAATTGAAATTCTCCATGTTTTTTTTTCTTTCATGCTTTCTTTTATCATAATTTTATTATTTAATTACAAAAGATTTAGTATTTCTTGAGCCTTCCAGAACCCTTTTGAAATCCTTCTCGGATTCCCGGATATTCATGAATTCACAGGTTAAGAACTACAGATTTAGAGCTTTTCTATAGCAACCAAACCTCTTAGATCATTATTTTTCTGTTGAAAGTTTAAAATAATCATCAAATTCATGTAAGAATATATAATAAATGAAAAGGTCATTCATATTCAAATGACTTAATATTAAAAATAATAATAATAATCTATATTTTAATTTTAATTAAAAGAAATTTATTTTTAATATTATAATGAAAAGCATAATGATATTTATAATAATATAAAATAGGTAATAATAACATTCTATATAATAATATATTATAAATAATAATAATATAATAATAATAATCAATATTATAATAAATTATAATAATTTAATAAATAATATAAAATAATAAATAATAATATAATAATATAGATAATAATAAAAATAATATTAATAATATAATCATAATAATATAATAATAAATTATAATAATAATATTAATATAAATAATAATAATATATATAATATAATAATATCATAATATAAAATCAATAATAATAATTATAGCAGATTATGCTATCAGAATCATTTGATGTTTCATTACTTATCATTTTTCTCTCTCACTAAATTTCGAGTGGCAGACTTTCAGAGCCAGATACTTCCACATCAAGTTAGAAAACTGAGAATGAGTTTTCATTATTAATTGACGATATTTAACCTTTTTCAAATTCCTAATTCTTGAGGTTTTTCAGAAGTTATGGTGGGGCTCAGGTTGTGCTGATTAGTTTGTTAAGTAAAGTTAGCCTTCAGTATCCCTGATTTGTGGACTCTAAAGAGTCCCTGCTCAGTTTCATCTGACTTTGTGGCTCTGCAGAGTTGCCTAGTATCATGCTGACTCTTGGTGATAAAAGCAGATTTAGTGCAAGTTTGCAGAATTACCAGATTGCAGAAATGAGTTGCAGAGAATTTTATAGTAATTCAACTATGAAAAATAAGAGGGAAATGAAATGTCATCGTTCCACCCTATACCAATTAAAAAAATAAGTAAAATTAAGGAAAATTTAAATAGTTGTAGTAATTTGAGTTCTTGTAAGAATTATATTCATATATTAGTCTTAATTTTAGGGTAAATTAGCTAGGTTACTATTTAATGAATAGATTTAGGATATAATTAAAAGGCTAAAAATAAAGTGAATTTATTATTTATATTATTATTATTATTATTATTATTATTATTATTATATTATTATTATTATTTTATGTATTATTATTATTATTATTATTATTATTAATTATTATTATATTATTATTATTATTATTTATTATTATTATTATGTATTATTATTATTATTGTTTATTATATATTTATTATTATTATTATTATTATTATATATTATTATTATTTATATATTTATTATTATTATATTATTGATTAGTTATTATTATTATTAATTATTATTATTATTATTATTTATTATTAATTATTAATATATAATTATTATTATTATTTTATTATTATTATTTATATTATTTTATTTATTATATATATTATTATTATTATTTTATATTATCATTACATTATTCATTTTATTATTATATTATATTATTATTATTATTATGTATATTATTTTATATTATTATTTTATTTAATTATTATATTATTATTTTATTATATTATTATTATTATTATTATTTTAATTATTATTATTATTATTTTTTAATATTATGAGTCAATTTTTTTATGCTAAATTGGAATAAGTTTTATTTTTATTATATTATTATTATTATTATTATTTATTATTATTTATTATTGATATTATTATTATTTTTTTATTATTATTATTTATTATGTATTATTATTATTATTATTATTATTATTATTATTATTATTATTATATTAATTATTGTTATTATTAAGTTATTATATTATTATTATATTATTTTATTATTATATTATTATTATTATTTATCATTGTTATTATTATATTATTATTATTATTATTATTATGTATATTGATTATTATTCATTTATTATTATTATTATTATTATTATATTATTATTGATTATTATTCTTCATTATTATATTAGAAGGAATTATTATTATTATTATATTTATTATTATATTATTCATTTATTTATTATTTTGTACAATTATTTTAAACATATTAGATAATGTGGATTAATCAAGAATAATATAATAATAATATAATATTAATAATAATAAAAAAAATAATATAATAATAATAATGATAATAATATAATAATAATAATAATAATAATATAATATATATAATATAATAATATAAATATAATATAATAATAATAATAATATAATAATAATAATATAATAATAATTAATAATATATAATAATAAGATATAAAAAAATAATAATAATAATAATAATAATTATATATAATATAAAATATTGAAATATATAAATATAATAATATATAATAATAATAATAATAATAAAAAATAATAATATTAATAATAATTATAATCAAATAATAAATAATAATAATAATAAAAATCATTAATTGCTAATCAAATAGATTGTTGTTAAAATATGACGCTGTGAACTTTAAAATTAACAATGAAATAAAATCTCTACTTGGGTAGATACATTTAAACATTTGTTTTTTAATTTCCAAATGTTTTATTTGGTTTTTAATATTTTTATTTGAAAAGAAGTGGCAACCATGACATTCTTTCCTTCTCTTTCTGTTCTAGTTGGATTATATAG
The DNA here is from genome assembly GCA_015478945.1 of Trachelipus rathkii. Classification (NCBI taxonomy): domain Eukaryota; kingdom Metazoa; phylum Arthropoda; class Malacostraca; order Isopoda; family Trachelipodidae; genus Trachelipus; species Trachelipus rathkii. Next base: position 5,157 of record JABUQX010056915.1, on the reverse strand, counting down.
ATGATCTGGTAACCCATCTGGCAATTCTGGCATTCTGAATACTTGTACTAGATCTGCTTTTTAATCCGCAGAGTCAGATGATACTGAAAGGCAGACTCTTTAGAGTCAGATTCCAGATGATACTGAAGGAGACTCTTAGAGTCTCAGAGTAGATTGATACTGAGGAGCAATCTTTTGAAGTCCACAAGATGCAATGAAAATTAAGGAGACTCTTTAGAGTCCAGAGTCAGATTGATACGGAAAGGTAGACTTTTAGGCCAAGAGTCAGAATGATTCTGGGATGGCAGACTCCTTTAGAGTTCCAAAGAGTCCAGATGAACTGAAGGAGACTCTTTGGAGTCAGATGATATGAGAGCAGTCTCTTTAGAGTCCACAAGAGTCAGATAAGATACTGAAGGCAGACTCTTTAGAGTCACAGAGCAGATGAAAATTGAAGCAGGCTGCTTTAAAGAGTCATCAAGAGTGTCGATGATACTGAGCATATCTTTAGAGTCAAAGAGTCAGATGAAACTGAAGGAAGAGCTCTTTAGAGTCACAAGAGTCAGATATACTGAGGCGAGGCTTTTAGAGTCAGAAGAGTCAGATTAATACGAAGGCGACTCTTGTAGAGTCCACAAGGAGTAGATGAAAACTGAAGGCAGACTCTTTAGAGTCACAGATCAGGAGATTACTGAAGGCGACTTTTAGAGTTTGGACTAATGCTTCTTCTATTCACCAAAATTTACATGAAGAAATTTTTGACTTGGAAAATGATCTCAAAGCTAAAGAACATTTTAAGCAACTTATTTTTGAAGCTTGATGGTGGAAGTATCGGCTCTGAAAGTCTAGCCACTCGAAGATTTAAGTGAGAGAGAAAAATAATAATGAAACTTGAAAATGAATCCTGATAGCTAAAAGTAACTTATAATATTATTATTATTATTCTTATTATATATATTATTATTATATTATTATTATATTATTATTATTATTATTATTTATTAATTATTATTATTATTATATTATTATTATATATATTATTTATGATTTTATTATAATTATTTTTTTATATTATTAATTATTATTTATTACTATTATTTTATTATATTATTATTATCATTATTTATTATTATATTTATTATTATTATTATTTTATTATTATCTATTACTTATTATTCTTATTATTTATTTATTATATTTTATTATTTATTTAGTAGTAGTAGTAATATAGTAGTAGTAGTAGTAGTAGTAGTAGTAGTAGTAGTAGTAGTAAGTAGTGTGTAGTAGTAGTCAGTATTTTATTATTTATTTACTGGTTTTATTTTTTACTCGAATATTAAATAAAGATTTAAAAGATGTGTGGATTTTCATAAGTGTAACACAGCAATAAATATAATAATAATTAATTATATCATAATAATATAATAACATAATATAATAATATATAATAATAATAATATATAATAATATAATAAATAATATAATAATAATATATATAATAATATAATAATACATAATAATAATAATATAATAATAATAATAATACTAATAATTAATTATAATATAATAATAATAATATAAGAAGAGAAGAAGAAGAAGAAGAAGAAGAAGAAGAAGAAAGAAGAAGAAGAAAAGAGAAAGAAGAAAGAAGAGAGAGAAGAAAGAGAGAGAAGAAGAAGAAGAAGAAGAAGAAAGAAAAGAGAAGAAGAAGAAGAAAGAGAAGAAGAAGAAGAAGGAAAGAAGAAGAAGAGAAGAAGAGAAGAGAAGAAGAAGAAAGAAGAAGAAAGAAAGAGAGAAGACCTACTAACAAAGACTTTATAGTCCACTCAAGGCTAGTCTGGCTGTTAAGTATTTTGTTTATTTAATTTGTTTGGGATTGTGTCTACTGTTTTAAAAGCAAAGTTGTTATGTGTTTTGAATAAGTATTTATTTTACTATTTTCTATGTAACTAATGAGTTTGCTACTTAGAGCAGATATGCTTCTAAGCAACAAAAACATCATAATCTGTTTAGTATTTCTGTTTTCATTGTGGTGGATGTGTACTGCAAATGGTGACATATGAGTTTTGCTCTCACAACAGTTTCTGATTTCTAAGAAACCAAATATATACGTGGTGTTGGATGTGTCACTTTAAATGTTGACATATGGAGTTTTGCTTCTCAGACAGTTTCTGTTTCTAAGCACAAAACATAGTGTTTTGGATGTGTCCACTGTCAATGTAACATATGAGTTTGCTCCCGAGCTTGCTAACTCAGAACAGTTTCTGTTTCTAAGGAACAAACATCATTTGTGCTACAAGTGGGTGATATTTTGGTATTTGATTATATCAAAGCTATTTACTACAGCTATTCAGTGTTATCGATTTAGATCACCGTCTTAGAACAGATAGGTTCTATGCGTGAACATAAAGCTGTTTACTACAGTTATTTCAGTGTGATCGATTAGAACCATTTAGAAAAGATATGTTATGAGGGTAAACATCAAAAGCTTTTTATTTGACAGTTTATTCATGTGACCGAACATTAGATTCAGTCTTAGAAATGAATGTTTTCTATGCGGTAAACATCAAAGCTATTTACTACATGCTTTTCAGTGGTATCGATGTAGATCGGCGTATTGAAAAGATATGTTTCTATGCAATTGACATCAAGCTATTTAGCCTACAGTTATTCAGTGTGATGGATTGGATCACCGTTTTAGAACAGATATGTTCTATGTTTACCAGCATATTTTAAGAAAGTTAAATATTTATTCAAGTTATTCCAAAGTTATCTTTACGTTATTTTGTAAAGATATGTTGTATGCGGTTGCATCTAAAGTTATTATTAAAGTTAAGGCGAAAGTGAGTATGATGAAATCACATTTTAAGAACGGAATACTTTAAAGCATGAACATCAACTCTACAACGTTATTCTTTTTAGATGTATTTATAACATTTTCTAAATGATTTTCATTTTTAGTTTGATTTTATACCATATTCAGGATACTACAGATTCTTTTGTTTGAATAAATTAAAATCGAGGTTGAATTGACGTTCACAGACCAATATCATTAAGTGTTTATCTACTTTTTCTTGATGAAGTCGATGTTGCGGCTGTTCACTATTTCATAAGAAAGACTATGTCACTTCTCGATTACTCGTAAAGTGAAGAATATCATTTGCGATATTTGTTTGATAGTTTATGCTCATTATGCGTGTACATTTAAATACGATATTAAAGATTTGCCTTGTAATCGATATTGTCAAATTTATCTTAGTAATTTTAAAAACTTCTTATTATTTTCCTCACTCTCTTTCTTGGTCTCTAAAAGAGTGGTCTCCAAAAGTGGGGGTACGCGGATAACGCCGGGGGAACGCAAAGTGATATTTGGGGGTACGCCAAAGAAGTAGGCTCACGATCACTATTTATATAAATATTATATATAAATATATATAGTTATATATATAATAATTATAAATTATATTATATATAATATATAGTATAAGAATAATATTCAGATAAATATATAATATATTTTTATATATATTTTATTATATTTATATATAAATATATATATATATAATATATATATATATATATTATATATTATAAATATATATAGTATATATATATATATTATATTTTCTAGATTCTACTTATCATCTGTTAGGTAGAAACCTGTAAAGGTGTTGCTCCTCCAGAAATCCCTCCAGGCATCCCGGTCTTCGAATAGTGCTGATCTTTCCACATTCTCCATCGTTTCTCCTCTCGACACAATCGCCTCTTCCATAGCATCCTTCCATCTTTTTCTCGGTCTTCCCACTGGTCTCGCTCCCATAGGTCTCCAATTAAGTAATCTTCGGGGGTATCTCCAGTTCTCCATTCTCGGCACATGTCCAAACCATCTCAGTTGATTTCTCTCAATTCATTCAATTATTGGATGGCCTCCTAGCTCTTCTCTTATTGATTCACTCCTAACTCTGTCCCTCAACGTTACTCCTCTTATTAATCTCAACACTCACATTTCCGCAGCTTCTATTTTACTCTTTTGTATCGTATTAAGTATCAACATTCCGGCCCGTAATAATATATTGGTCGTAGGATGATTGCAGATTTTGTATTTTACTCTAACTGCATTCCTTTGGAGGTTTCACGGGTTATACATTTGCCAATTCCTTTGGGTAATTTTCGTTATTTTTTCCTCAGTTCTGCTTTATCCATCCAAATTTTTATCAAATATTGATCTACTGGCCTGTTTTAACTTATCCTCCATACCATTTCGCATGTTTTTTTTTCCTGTCTCGGTATAATAATATTGATATATATATATATACTTATATATATTATATTTATATATATATATAATATATAATATTATATATATTTATCATATAATAAATATATAATAAATATAATATATACTACTATTATATATATATATAATATATAATGTATATATATATATATATATATATATATATCTAATAATATATATATATATATATACGTATATATATTATATATTCATAATAATTATAATATTATATAATAATTATATATATAATTAATATTTCTAATATATTCGAGGCGCTCTGCTATTAACAATAATCCGGATGTCTATTTTCAATTTCGGAGGCGGACAAAGATTGAATGTAGATTGGGTTAATGTGACCTTTTAAGAAGAAAGTTACTGGCATGCTTTGAAATTTTTTCTCGGCGCGTTCCGGTGCGTAGTGTATTCGTACGTGAGCTGGTGAGATTGCTTTTGTATGTGTCCTCATCGAAATTTTGATTTTCCGTAAAATGAGTGACAGAGTGAACAACGCTTAAGAACTCGAGCATAAAATTTTTGTCAAAAGCTTGGTGATCTCCAAAAAGTGAAACAATTCGTACGAGATCACAGTTCTATGGTGTTTTTGAACGATGCTTTCTGGAAATAAACACAAATTTAAAGGTAGTGGTTTAACCATTCAAAAAAGGACCGGACATCGGGGTGGAAAAGACGAGATGATTAGGTTTTTGGGAGTGAGTCACATACGCTTGGAAATGAAGCCTTTTTGGTTTAGAGAGTTATAAAATCATTGGGCTTAGAAATGGTCCGTTGTGTGTGTTTTGATAAGACTGCGTACGAGAGATTGGCCGAAGCAAGTTTGAGATAAAGTAAAGATTCGGCACATAGCAAATTTTGTTGGAGAT
>JABUQX010056914.1:15000-40204 GCA_015478945.1 Trachelipus rathkii | reverse complement strand
TATGAAGATACTACAAAACCTCAAATAGAACAAAAGCAGAGTAATTCTGTTTTTAACTGGCTTTTTAATATTTTTTAAATAAATTTTTAATGTAAATTAATAAAATGAATTCAATTCTTATAAAAACTATTTCCAGAATAAATTATTTTAATTAGCCATTTTTTTGCATGCCTACTGAAAAAAGCTTTTAATTATTATAAGCGGTTCCTGGTAGGACCGTAAAAATATCAAACTTTTCGATACAAATTCTACCAATGGATCCACTCGTAATTTTAAATCACTAAATTAATAAGGAAAAAAAATTTAAAAAGGGCATAAAATACACGAATAAAATTCATTAGACAGGCCTAGAAATCTGCATGAAATTAGAAATCAGCTCGGATGTCTGTAATTCTGAAAATACTTTTTCAATCAAACAGGTATTAAATAGCGGTAAACTTTTTTCTTTCACCTACGTAGGACTTAAATACTATATAGATGCGACAGATACGAAAACACCACAGTTTAAATACAACCCTTAATTGAATAGGGTTAACACTTTCACAGGCCATAAACAATTTTGGATTATGACATTTAGTTCCTGACTATATCTGAAATTTTCGATATATTCACGAAATACCTAAGGCAGAAGCCAAGAAGTCAGAGAGTGTCTAACGACACTAAGGCAAAAAGGCAAAGACGATTCATAAACGGTAATTCATGACAGATAGTCAGGCTAAAAAAGGAATTAGGACGTTGATCTTTGAGTTACAAGCAAATTTTTTTTTACTGAGGTATATATTTAAGTATTCATGTTCTTTTCTATTCAAAAGGCTACATTTCTCATCTGTTTATAAAAACAATATTGTTTTAAGTACCATTCAAATTAATAAGTGTTACATCATTCTGTATTTGCATTTTTGTGTCCTTGCTTTTCATTTAAATTTTAAAATTAAGGTTAGTTATTTTTTAGGTGTACCTAATATGTATATTTTATTTTTTTTTTATTTTCTTATATGTTACTAAAGATTTTTATTTATAATTTAAATTTTATATATACATATATTTTTTATTTTATAATTTCTTTCTTATTTTTTATGTATAGTATATATAATATTTATATATATTATAATAAACTTTTATTAAATTTAATATATATATATATTATTTATTATGTATAATTTATTACTACAATATTATTATATTATATATTATATATATATTATAATATATATATTATGTATCATTATTATAAAGATTGATATAGTTGATATTACGGTTAGGTTAATTCTAGGATTAGGTTATGGTTGGGTTAGGGTCTTAGGTCTAGGTTAGGTTAGTTTGGTTAGTGTGAAAAGTCTCACGAGTTAGGTTACACAGACCATATAACACTATTACAGAATTTTTTTGCTTTACATTATTAAAATAACGCATACGATTAATTTATTGATTTTCGCTCTGGAGTCAAATGATTATTTAAATAGCGCAATTTATTTTTTATTATCAATATTATATTTTTTTATATAATATACTAAATACTATTATAACATATATTTATAATATATATATAAATTATATATTTTATAACTATATATATTTTTTATATATATTTATAGTATATATAATTAATATAATATAATATATATAATATATATATTATAGTTATTATATAAATTTAAAATTTATTTAAAAATATATTTTTAATAGTTATCCTTATAATATGTAGGTTCATTATTTATTTTTTTTAAAATTTAACTGATTAATTTAAATAAAATTAATAAATTATTTTTTTTTTACTGGGCATCCTTTTGTTTTTTTTTGTTCCTTGTTTTTTAACCTTTTAATAAATGTTTTAATACTTATTTCCATCGTGAACTTTTTACCCGTTTGTTTTTCCCAAGCAGTTTTTCTCGGGGAAAATGTTTAAGTGGGAGAAAACTACCTTGCTCAGTCCTTGTGCCTTTGTGGTAAATATTACACTTATAAAAGCTATCTCCCTATTTTAAGATTTCTTTTTGTATTAATTTAAAAAACTTAAAGCTTTTTTATTTATTTGCCGTTTAATATTTATATATATAAAACTCAATAAATTGTGATGAAAAGACAAAAGTAGAAAATATCACATCTCACCTTCGCGAGTAAGCTTGCGAGTGTCATAAGTTGTAAGTGGTACCATATACGATGAAATAAACTTAAAATAAATTAAAAAGTGTTCCAATATTTTAAAAATTAATAACGTTAACTCATGGATAATGACATTGGCGATAAAATTAATATATTATTTTTCTTATAATATTGAATTTTGTATAGTTTATTATATTTTTTTTACAATATCCATATATATATGTAGGTTGGAGATAATTAAAACTAATTATGCCAGTAATTAATATGGTCTATGTAGTAGTAGTAAATATTATTGTAGGTATGTGGTATTTATAGTTACTGTATATAAGGTGTATCGGATTGGTAATTGATATTGTAGTAAGGGGTATTGGAATACCTTGATGCTCAAGAATATAATTTTGTATATATATATTTAATATAACATATATATTTTATTACATTAATTATTTAATTATAATATATTTATATTTATCTAAGTGTATATATACTAGTATATATATATTTTGTGATTAACTATATATCTAAGTGGTGGCATGTGTGTGTGTGTGTATTTTGTTATAATAAAAGTAAAGATTGATACTCGAGTGATATATACAAATATTATGTATTAACTAAGACACTCCTTAACTAATATAGGACTTTTATTTTACTTCGCGTATAGAGACGCAAGACTCTTCTCACTCCTTTCTTTTTATGAGTCTCCAAATAATTTCTCGCGATTAGTGTGCTCAGAGAATGTTCTATTTTGGTAAAACGAAGATATATTTCACTCTCGGGGCATATTCTAACAGATTATTTTATGTTTCCATTTGTTATGTGCTCGTGGGCTTGGAGGGTTGCTTGGGTGATTTAGATAGGATAAGTAGTCGGCACCAAATTAGTGTTAGTTATATGATAGAGTTTAAATACTTTTTATGTTTATTTGCTTTATTTGTAATTTGAGTATGAAAAATCAGTGGCTCTAAAAAATTTAGATATGGCTATAGCTCGCAGATAATTTCTCCGGAGTGTGTGGGCAACATTGACTGTCTCCAGGTTGGCCGACGGGCAAGAGATCGCGCCGGAACACGGAGGCGGTATTGAGCTTTGACTGAAAGAAGGTGGTGTTATAATGAAGAGTTCATCTTGGTGAGACGAGAAAAGAGAAGGAGAATTGAAAGAGTTGATATGGAAGAAATTTGAAAAAGGAAAAAAATAAAGGGAGAAGGAAAGGAAGGCGGAGTGTAGAGATGATTTGTAGTGAATTGTGAAAGTGATATGATAAAAGATAGATGTTGGACACTAAATAGTTAGGAGTAGAAAAGAATAATTGGGATAAGTATTTAAGAAAGGGGCTGAGTTGTGAGTTGCGGTTGATAGTAAGATTTTTTGGTGATTGGCATGGGTTATAGTAAGCAGAATAAATTATGGTGATAGACTCCTCACAACAATATATAGTTGAACTTATCACACTCTCGCTTAAAGTATAAGGTGAATACATAAATAGTAAAGAGAACTCATATACGGTAAAGTTGATGACTTAAGTATACGAAAAATATATGTTTGTGCTATGTACAGAGAGGACGATTTCTAATAGATTAACAAAGATGATGATAAATAGTGCATGAACCAGGATGATGAGTTTTAAAGTGTATAGTGATACTGAGATGATGAGGGAAGTTGGGAGGAAGAGAAGGAGTTATAATAATTAAGAGGGTGTAAATAATTAAAAATAAATGAGGAAAAAAAAGAAAATAGGGAATCTAAAAGAAGAAAAAGAACTTCCATATAGAATTTGGAGACATGATAAGGAGTAATATAATGAGAAGTAAAGCACTAGTTCTCGCTCTTATATAGTTATTTATATTGTTTAATATTCGAATAGGTGAGTGATGGATATAGGTGTTATTTGATAGGGAATTGAACAGATCTGTGAGTCTGAGTTACTGGAGCAGTATAGGTGAAACGGAGTGTATGGTATGATTCGGGTAGAATACACGGGAATTATATTAAATATAAATATATTAGGTTTAGTATACCTTAAATTAATTTCGTTCTTTGTTACTCAATTATAATTTTTATCAATTATTAAATCATATTTATAAAATATCATTAAATAGTTCCTTAAAAAGGAAAATTTATATATCATTAACAACACGCTGCGCAACACACGACAGCACATCTTTAGTCGTCATATTTCTTTGATTTTACCGTTTCCTAAAAGATTGCGTAAATATACACAGAGTGTAGGGGGAGCCAGGGGGCCACTGGCTACCCACCTCTACGCGAACATTATTTTCGTAGCACATCTATTAAATTGGTAAGTATAAACCCTTATTCATAAGGTGTGGTATAATTTAAAATGATTCATACACAATGTGACAGATGGAATTATTAACATTAATGTTAATTCAGACACATTAGATATAATTAATATCGAAAAACTATTAATAATTCCAAATTAGATACTGAGCGCAACACCCAAATATACGTAAGCCTTTTATTCTCAGGAGAAAATCTAAATACTATTATAGACCATAGTCAGAGAATATAGGGTTTAGACACAATCATACCACTGAGTCGCAAAAATATCTCTTAGCCAAACTAGAATATTAATATGTAATGACAGAAGAATGTAAATCTGTAAGTCAAATTTATATCAGATGACACCCATATGTGTCGGTATTGAAATTTCGCACAGTTAAGACACAACACTAATTTGTTATCTAGATAACCACTGCAGAATATCATATATAGTATTCACTCAAACAGATGAATATTACATGAAGTCAGAGTACATAATGATAGTGTGTGGCGCACAAAAAAGATATAGTGTCATCACCCTTACTCTCAGTATGAGCTCACCCTTAATTTAATAATAAGTTACCTAATTACTTTAAGCGTTGTGGCAGTGTTTCAATGTAAGTGTCCAGTCAACCAAATAAATATAGATAATTAAGAGGTCCAATATCTCAATGGCCCTTTCTAGACGAATTAGTTGTCGAGCAGGTGTTTATAACTCACAATCATAAATGAAAATTATTATTAAGCTTAATCCTATACGCAATTTAGTCCGTGCTCTCTCAACGAGGAAGCAGGCCATCTTGTGACATGTCGCGCAACAGATCACTAATGAGTCAGATTAAAATAAGATAATATTTAAATGTAACAATTTTACAAGGTGAAGATCTCAGTAACACATCTAAGAAGCCGCAAAAATAGGACAACGATTCTCTAGTAATAAGAGAAGTACACTCGAGGGTCATATCCTAATTAATAGAAAATAAAGGATTTTAGAATATGTTAGGAAGTTTGCATGGTCCCTATTTAGGACTGGTCCCGGTCAACCAATAAAATATTAATAATTTAAGAAGCCACCGATAATTTCGAGGCCACTACGGTCGGTATTCATGATACTCACGAGGTCACACAGCACCGGTGAAGTAACAGTTTATTATAGTTAATGCAGTCACAATTTCAAATATAATATTATCTTGTTGACTCAACTTTAAGCCGCCGCATGAATAGGCCTAGTCGCTAAGTCTTGTTTTTACCCGTGTCTGCCCATGGTCTTACAGCAAAGTAGAAAGAAGACTTTTAATCAAATACATTATAAATATAAGGACATATCGTGGAGCACCGCTCACTTGAAGATATGACCCTTCTGAATGTACTCACTACTCTGCTTGAATATCGGTACATAACTTATACTGGACTTAGTAAACTCACTATATATATCAGTACATCAGGACCGTGCATATTGACAATAAAGAGACTGGATCAGATGTCTTTTTTGTCATCCTGTGCCGCAGATTGCAATCTCGACTTCACACTACTCTCAATGCTACTCAAGCACGAGAGACTTAAACGGCTATAATACTGGAGTTCCCTTTCTAGTTAGAATAGTCGCCCAGTAAACTATAATAAATAGATAATATACGCGTAAGAGAACCGCATGATGGACTCTATCATATGGAACTTTATATATTTACAATGGTCAATTCGACATTAATATATTCTTAGATAAATTATAAAATATATTGGTACTTCGTGTAACAACTTAGCTATATAAAGTACTCAATATTATATGTACCCCCTTAGAATGTCCTACAGGCATAATCATAATAAATCATAGTAAGCAAGGAAGCTTGGTCTAAACTATATTGGCCCTATATTTATATAGATTTTCACGGCCCCAACCAAGAAATATAATTAATAATTCAAGATACGGCTCCACATATTTGGTACTCACCTTACGTAGAATGTCCCATAATGTTAACCCATAATAAATAAGAATATAAATTAATCTATAAGGAGACGTGCATTTAGTACCTTATCTAGACAAACTTCATGGCCTATTAATTCTTTATATCTCAAAGCCTCAAAAATATCTTCCTTTACCTCATTACTATTGTATAACGGTTTGCGCCCTCTCTTGCATATACTTATGTCTTTTATCTTCATAATTTAAGGGGGCTAAAATTGTAGATAATATTCAAATACTTTCCTTATTCAAATACTGGCCTAACACATCTATTATACGATATTATGATACATAAATAAAACAATATATATAATTATAAGTCTGTCTATGATGAGCTCAATTATTTTTATATTAAATATATTTAGAAACGACAATTTTGTCTGGCCTCTTCTCGTGATATATAAAAATTATCTAGAGATACCGTCTTTATTTGTTGATTTTAAAGGGGTGAGGTGGAGCCTCTATATACCCCCTTTTAATAAAATAGGTCATTTTATATTCCCCCTATTATATATATATATATATATTTATTATATATATATATATATATATATATTATATATATATATATAATATATATTAATAATGAGGTTTTCAAAATTTCATTAACTCTATATATAAAAGGTATAACACTATAAGAATGCTTAACTAGATATCGTTACATGTATTCACGCACACTCACTCTCATGCGAATATCTCGCGCTCACTCATATATATATTTGGAGAGTGCAAGATAGAAAAAACTAGAAATATAATATTTAGAAAAAACTTTCATAATATATATAGTTATTATTTTTATTTCTATGAAAGTTTAAATCTTAAATTAAATCATATCAATGTTGATTGTAAGGAAATTGAGCTGTTTAAATATTAAAAACACATATTCCCCAAATAAAATATATAATTATTACTTATGGTGATATGATATACCTCTATTTCTTCATATAGATAGTTAAAAAAATATTAATTTACTAGATCTAATGATATATATATTAATTATTACAGGTGCTCTAAAAAATACCATACTATAATATATAAAAAAAATTATTTCAAAAAGAATTTTATATTAATCAATAAATTTTGTGGTTTAAACTCTAAAATGGTATATAGATAAGTCCTATCAATTAGCGCGACCTCTATAATTCTGTAGAAACCATGGTCAGATTGCTAGTGACACACTCTGCATACACTAATTAACTAACTAAAATAGTGTCCATGGCTATTGTCCAACGAATTAGTCACGATAGAGTGTTAGGAAAAGGTACGAAAATCACTTTGTGTTCAAACTTGACTCTTATATAGTATGTTACGTGAATAAAAAACTACACCATTATTTGGTTATTCTTTAAATTCAAAATATTATACTTATTATATAGTTCTAATCTTAAAAACTCATTCCCTATATATATTTTTAGGTCATGGTCATCCCTTTTACTAAATATTATATTCTAGGTCGCTACTCAACTACCTCCTGTTGGTACAATAAAGTCAAAAAATTAAAACAACCTTAATTACTGAATGGAATTGCTTTCTTAATCAAAATACATAGCCTTATTCTTATAATTATTCTATGTACTTAGTCTACCCCTGGACTCCGGCCTATAGGTTGGTTCTAAACTATATAAAGAATTATTATATATGAGTCTTGATTATGCGATAGATTATAATTAATTTTAGTAAGGACTGGTTATCATGTCCCCTCTGATGAAATCACTTTTTCACCACAGAAAAACATATCCTAACTCCTTCAGCTCACTTATATTCCTCATACATAGCTACATTACCTCTATAACACCTCACAGATAATCATCCTTGACGCTATCTACGTTAAAATCTTATACTCACAGCAAAATACACGAAAGAACTGGGATAGCAGTTGCATTATTTATAGTCTTGAATAATATGAAAATAATAAATAATATATTTTATAAATTTTACTAAATAATTATATATAGTTTTAATTTATTATAATTTTTTTATTTATCTATAATGATAACTGAAATAATATAATATAATACAATTATAATATAAATATTAAAAAATATTATAATAAAAAATATTCCAAAATCAAATAAATTCTTGATTATTTCCAAAAAAAAAATCAAGTAAAAAAATCAGTTTATTTTTTTACTATATTTAGATTTTCTCATATTGCCTTAGAGTGGACAATATAAATGCCTGATGTTTATTATAGAAAATTATAATTTATTATGGACAGTAATTGATAAGACCACATGGCTTACCCTATACGAGAACTGTCACCGAATGATGATACCACGCCAACATACCAAACAAGTAGATTTCTATAGTCATTATTTCCACAAATGTACCCTTAGAGGGTACCTATTGTCGTATTTACTTACCCTGCTCTCAGGCTTAAGTTAATCTCGTCTCCAACGTAATTGTGCTTATCCATGAAGGCTTAACAAAATTTTATTACTACTATATTGCATTCTCACATAATTAACCTATGTCAGCTATGTTTACAATTGAACACTTACTTCCATTAGTGAGCCAAGTCTCCGCTTTGTGTTATGTTGGTATTTTCTAGTTGCAAGTCATATAATACAATTCTCTCTTTGCTCGCGACATAGACCAAAAAATAGTTACAATCAAATTTACTGCTTAAAAGCACATCGCCTCTTCTAATATAGATTCAGAGGTTTAAATGAGACTAATGCCATCTCTAAAGTTTCTTACTGTACACACTCGTGTATACCCGTGATCCATCAAACATTAATACAATGAGTCCAACTATAACAACCGGGATTATTACGTTTAGGTCTTTGTATTATTCGATAGATGGAAAATTATTTGTAGAAGCTTTGATAATTCTAATATATAGTAACCTCCCTTGAGAGAAAAATACTGTGTACATTTATTCTTAGGAAACATTTCGCTAACTCCTTCAGGCTTGTCCTCATAGCTCTTACACCTCTAACACCTCGCTCTCTCGTAGAAATCACTTCCTATTACTGCATTGGTCTTTCGCTATATCGTTTGGTTGTGATTAGATTTTATATAGATAGTCAACGCTGCAACAATATCTACCAAAGTTTGGAGAAAATATATAAAGTTTGTACTCACAAAAATATTGTATTTCGTGGGGATAATAAAAATTTATTCATAGATAAGTGGAACATTTACTGATCAGGAATTAGAATTTCAACATATATAGGTTGTTTATTAAAATAAATCTCCACTCTTAAAAATATAGAAACAAACTTTTTCAACTCTACATGAGAACAATGTGGGAAAATATTTTTTTGCCTGATAGAATAATTCATATAATAAATAACCATTTAAAATTTCTTAAGGTGTGACCTCAGTTGTGTTAAGAATTATTAGAGAGAATTAAATAATATCTCATTGTCACTCTAAGTTTTAGTGGTCTCTCCCTTCCATATGAGACACTGACTCTTTCAGACAACTCCTGTGTGCTCTACGGGACCAACACTATGTACCTATCTGGATTTGTTCACTTCCAACATCTGCTCATTTACTTCGTCTGATATATCCTGTATCCACAGTACTATCCAACTTAACTCACTTTTCTATTCTTTTATTACAAGGTGTATTAGTGTTTTCGTACCAATATTCATTCTCTGGTTATCTCTTGTTTTGCGAGGCAATGCGCGGACCCCTCTTGTCACCCTCGCGCGTGCGCACAAGTAGACTTTCGGTCCCTGTTACTCCGGCCCCGACTCCTTACTCCTTTCTCTCCGCTCTTTGATCATCTTACAGACCATCAAATACAAGTTCTTCTCGATATCCTTTACAGTACTACAGGATTTTAATTTATTCGCCTTTCTCGTCTTTTTTATGAAAGCCTGCAACACTTCTGATGAACTGTTCCACGTGACTCTATGAACTAATTTGACATTTTTAATTTTTTTAAATACTAAACTCCTGCAATGAATATGTCAAACAGTAAAATCTAGCCAATAGTGAAGTCATTTACTTAAAGAAAGTAGACTGTGGTGTTTACTGCGACGCATGTTAGCCGCATCGTAAAGCAACAACGTTTCCAAACTTAACAAATACAGGTTGATCAGGGTAAGATATTGTTCGTCTCAGCATTCTTTCATTATAATTTATCATTAATTTATTCATTGCTCATTCATAATCATTAAATTAACAATATTCCTGTATTTGTTGCAGGCGTTGTTCCTGGGCAATGGATTAATCATGGCAACAAACACTATGGTTTTAAGCATCAACTCCAGCAAAAAAACTATAACTATTTATTTTATAAATAATATAAGTTTAATAAATTCTTCTCTTTTCTCTCCTCCTTCTACTGTACTTCGCCCTCTCAATAAACTTAACTGGGATTCGGGCTTTTTAATCGAGAGCCTTAGATGAAATTCAGTTATTCAAATATAATATCAAATAGTTTTTACCATAAAAATTTAATTAGAAAGTTGTACTTATTCATTTTTATTTCTCTCTCGATGAAGTTGCGTACGGTCCTCTGTTTGTGTTTATCACGTTTATATACATAGTGAAATTTAAGAGATTTGTTCATTTAAATTTAAATATTTGTTTATTCTATTTAAGATCATTTTTTCTTACATTAATAATAATGCTGAAATAAATCAGAATGGCTTGTTAGAAATTTCACAGGGTTAACCTAGCGAAAATCTTTCCAGAAAAAATTGTCCGAAACTATTGAAGCAGTGTAAATTAGAAACCGAGAGGAGTTTTATTCATCAACGCGCTTCTTTAACGAAAATAACAATTGTTCTTAAAACTATTATAAGTTTAATGTTTGACAACGCAACTAATTGATGAACACACAAATTGGATTTTTGTTTTCGATCAAGGAAAATTTCAGAGGTAATCTAAACTGATAAATTGAATCTATAGTGGATTTTAGTGTAAGTACGATTTATTGGTTTAGATGAATCTTTTGTTGGTAGAGAGATAGAGTGGGCAATTTGAGTATCAAATGATTATTAGATATTAAATCAGTAGAGTGTTTTAAAGTCAATGAAAACATATTCAATATATTTTTTCAAAGGAAAATGCTTTGCCATTAAATCGTGACCTACCCTCCTGCGTGAATGATGCATTTTTCTGGCAATTGAGGATAGGGACTCAAATTTAATATTTCTTTCCACAGTTCGCGATTAATTTATGGATGAAGATCTTCACTGAACTTGATAAGGCTAAATTGTCATATCTTAAATCTTATCTCAGATTATGCTTTTCAAGTCATTCAGCATTTAAGTAATACCAATGAAAATTATGCCATAGCTAAACTTGCTAAAAAGGGAGTTTTTAGATATACCTTATAGATAGATGAATTATAACTAAAAATCACTCGTTGCTCCACTTTGGATGAATGTCAGTATTAGAAAGCACGTACATGTTAAATGACGTTAGAGCGTATGACATAACGATTACAAAATTTCAACTTAGATTTTTTCATTTCCGAAACTCCGGGTTGCGTATAAGTAATATAGTTTTCAGCAAACTTCCTGTTTCATTAAAACGAGAAACTCGTTATATGTTAGCTCGGATGTACCCAATCTATATCACATTTTTGACATATTACATTGAAATATTAAAAATATTTCTAGAACAAATTTCAGACCTTCTTTTTTGCTATAAACTTATTTTTTAACCAATAAAAATTCACTTAACATAAATGTCTGCGGAAAATAAACTAATGTTAATTTTAGTAGTAATAGGGAAGAGGTTGTAGCTGAAACCAGGTCTGATTTGAGTACTAAAAAAAGATTTGCAAATTTGTCATAGAGAACATCTCTATGTTATGTAAAATTATGCACAAAAAGAGCGATGTTGCTCAAATGTAAGAGTCTGGCTTGTGTGTATCAGTGTAGTAGCGATAAACACCTTGTTCCTCGTGTCTTGGTCTTCAAAATAAGATTTACGTCTGATCCTATGTTTCATTTACTGTATTCTCACTTCTCATATTTTTTCAGCTTTATCGGTTACGTGGTCATATTTTATTGTCAAACAGAAATTTGTTTGAGAACAAGCAGAAAAAGAGGGGCGTCAAAGAAAAAAATTAGCTGTTAGAGAGCTCGTCCCCGTAGCCTGAGCTTAGAAATACAATTACGAAATCCAGAAACAAAAGTACTAGCTCTAAGGGAAAACTTGACAGTCTACTAGGCGATTTAACTTTATATCGCAGTATATAGGCTAGTCATAATATTTATTATATAGTTCTATTTCACATTATTAATATATAGACGTTTGTTGAATAAGTCAGGCGAGGACTGAAAACTTTGAGCAATGCAAATAATGAAAATTTATTATAAAAAGCTTAACATACGATGAGTCTTTTAAAAACTCTATAAAAAAAAATCTTATATAAAATAAAATATAATAGGTAACAAGAATGGAATTTTAAAAATTACTACTTCATTATATGTACAAACGTGATTTTTATTGAGATCAGCATAAAATTATAAATATTAATTGTTAGTCTCTCTCTCTCGCTGTGAAACAGTCATAGTGTTTTGCTGAATGGAAACTGTCACAAACTTGATGGCAGAAAATACGTATGTAAAGAATGCATAGCAAACTAGGGATCGACAAAAATATGAAAGAAACTGATAATTTTGTTGGCGAAAGAATTCGTCAGAATGGTATATTAATATGGATGCTGAGATATGGACTAAGATGCCAGATTTTGCAAGTCAATAAGATAACTAATGCTTCGAAATCGTTCGGCCGACGACGCAGACAATGTGCAACCATATAGGTACTTCGTCTCGGGTCTCTCTCTACTCAAGGATCTCTTCTTCGTGGCGTGCTCTACGGCATAGCTTCTCCTCTCCTATGATATATATATGATCCTTTTATCTCTAGTAATTTACTAAGAGATAATTCTTGTATTCTCAAATATAATATTCACGCAAGTAACTTAATAAGTCAACTTCAGTATAATCTATTTGATTTACTTTCATATATAAGACATATAAAGAGTAGATAAAGTATTATAATGAATGTAGATAGATCTCCTATATCATGGATAATTATTCATTAGTTTCTAGAAAAAGTTCAGTTCAATAATTTGATTAAAAGGTACTCTTGGTTTATCATTTAATATACTCTTAATATAGTTATTGTTTCTATTATTTAATTTTGCAATTATTGTTGGAGTCTGCGCTATCAGGTAATCGGACTTTAATGTAAGGTAGGTCTTCGCTCAAAACAGTACTGATACGTACCAATATGATCCCATTTCAATCTAAG
Source organism: Trachelipus rathkii (assembly GCA_015478945.1). NCBI lineage: Eukaryota > Metazoa > Arthropoda > Malacostraca > Isopoda > Trachelipodidae > Trachelipus > Trachelipus rathkii. The sequence goes on along the minus strand of JABUQX010056914.1, from coordinate 26,628 downwards.
CTCATAATAGTGCTGGTTGGAGATGTAGTGAGGCGAACGTGTAAATGGTTCATTTATACTAACAGATTTCTTATGATGTGTGACGCATGTCCAATTATGATTGATGACTCTGATGAAATTATCACAGATCGCAAGCAATTGGTAATTAAGACGCATGGGTCCGGTTAATTATTTCGCAATCTTCACTTTTGCCAGGTGGTGAAGATCGGTTATTTTAGGGTATATTAGGTTGAGCTTAACCTCGTAGCAATAGGGTTCTCTAGGTTTTCTCACGTGAGAACGCGGCGCTCCATTCGTAAGCGTGTAGAAGGAGGATGTGGCCATCGATCGATATATATGGCATGAGTAAGAAGTACTATATATAGAAATCTTATGTTAAGTAAATCTCACTCAGTGCATCAAAAACGTGAATGGAATTATGCCGGAAAACGGGAATCAAACAGGTTGAGTGTTCAGAATTTGCTAATTTAAAAAATATCAGAGGTGCGGAGAGCGGAGGTGGATTAATAAGTCCAGTATCGTACGTCTCGCGCGGGTGCCTACTCATGGTGAGTATGCTTGTGTAGTTGTCGTGTGTATGTGTGTGATGGTGCTCGGCAATAGTTTATGTTTTGTTTATCCCATAATATAGCTAAACTTATGGAGAACGGAGGGTACAAGTGACATTGTGGAGAGAATGCGGTATTTGCCTAAAGGATATTTACCAAGTGGTACACTAAAGGGCTTCGGCTATACTTTTCCAAATCCTGCTTGTGTGTATAGTGTAGTGCTTATAAGTTATTTTTAACGAGAAAAGCCATTCCATTATCTTAATAATATCTATCTCGCGCAATGGTGCAAACTTGGTGCTCGGTTGCGTTCTGATGATGTTGGTGATCGTGTGTGACGTAGGAAGTCAATGGTAGTGTATTGAGTTGTGCTGCTCGCTCGTGTGTTTTAGTGTGGTCACGTTTGTCTTCTGCAAGCGAATTTTGCAGAGAGGTCTACTGGGTTGAACCCTTGTTACAATGCTCGCTTCAGTTATTAGTGAACGATTCTGTACAGAGTATTTGCGAACATCAAACGTTTGCAAAGCGTATCTACGCGGTGTCAAACCTTGGTAGTCCGGTCTTATCATGACTCGTCGTCCAAAGAAAACTGATTTAGCTCGGGGTAAATGGCTATAGCTAGCGAGTCTCTAATAAGATTGTGTCAAAGAGTGCAGCTCGTACATATAACTCATTTCAGACCGTTCGCTTCTCTCCTAATACAGTATAGAATTATTGCGTCCTCTCAATATATTCGACATTACCCTGTAAAAACTATCTCGCTAGACGCGATCATCAAAAGCAAGGATAAGTATTATCTAAGGTTATCTTTAGAAGGTTTTAGATAGAAAAAGACGAGAATGCTTTATCTCTCGCAAAATACACCGATTAATTCTGATGTACTTTACAAACAACAGGACGGTATTATACATGGATGAGACAACTAATTATTCTAATAATTGGTCAAATCTGCTTTTTTCGAACAGTTATTTCGTGAGTGAGATTGATCATTTGAAACTAATAAGAGAACATCCCAGAACATTAAGATGTGGGTCTAGCCTTCTTAAAGAGTAGTATATTTTGCTCGTAACTCAGCAGGGTGTGGTCGAGAATAGACCACTCTCCTAAAGTGCGGTGTCATGCGACAGTTCAGGTTATTATGAGATAACGTAACGAGTCGTAATAGTGATCTGTGGTCTATCCGCTGAATCGCTCTAGAGATTCCTCTTTGTGATAAGTGGTAGTTTTAAGCATAAAATTAATACTCGAGATTGGATTCCAAAGACAACAGTAGATAAGAGCCTCATGTTCAATCAAAAAAAATCAATAATACGAAGAGACTGCAATAACAAACATTTGCAGTAAGGTTGCAAATAAATAGAGGGTTCACTAGTGTCTAGATAGTTGAGAAAAACTATATGGGCTAGAATGAATATCAGGTCTCGTGCGCAAAATAAGGTAAGTCGAAGAGTTTGATGCGCGCCTGTCATAGGTCGCACAGTGTACGATCTGAGTTTTCCATATTATGTCCTATGTTGACTACATTCTCGGCTGTTTTATGTTATAGAGATATGTTATAAAATTTTAAATTGCAGAGGAATTGGAATTTAATCTTTGTAGAATAGGAGTTTTATTGATCTTAAAACGTTAAATGAAGCTGATAAAGAATAGTGTGAAAACTAAGTGAATTAAAAAATATTTATCTCAACATAGTAATATATAGCGTTTATCATAATTACTACCAATGACCTTATACTTACATCCATACGTTTTTACCAACTGATATGTGAATGCATATGCTCTTAATTATATTTTCACAGTCACATAGCAGGTGCAGAGGCCATGCATCTTTAATAGGACTTCAAGGTAGTGGACAGTATGAGAATTTCATGAAGTATTAATATATTTAAAAAATCTATGAGAGAATATATCGCAGATGGTAATTTGTATATAAGTACTCATAGAGCTCTCGGAACACTATACCATTACCTCCACGACAGATTATCGTATCCTCATGTACTTCCCCCAACTCATAATAGGTGGAAGATAGAAGGTGTATATATAATTCAGTTGCTAACTGTGGCTTTAATTTACCTCTTATAATGCTCAATGACCGTGATTCTTCTGTCGTAACTGAAAAATGCATGAACAATAGTTTGTTGTTGTCAACTGTGATATATAATAATAACATAACCATGAGAAACAAATTAGATAGTAGTAACTTCTAGAGAAAATAATAAGATTAATTCTATTAAGGGGTTATCACTCCTTCCTCACCTTGTGGCATCTCAATCAGTAATGGCTCCCACATAATATATGTACACTAGAATTCTAAGTGAGGAACTAAGCCAGTATGATCTAATAAATTGGATGTTAATATATTCGGTATAACATATAGATAGAATATATAATTTCATAAGGGATATGTATTCCGGTCATACAATTCGCTCGCCTCGGTATTTTTTGGCATACAATATTCTATTCTGTGAGTAATATAAGTGTCTGCATATTAGATAGCTCAGAGAATAATCAAGATACTAATTCTAATCATCATTACTGAATTGTACTCGCTCGCATTTTGCGCGTAAACTAGCAATATTAATCAATATAATATAAATGAAAAGTATTATATTATAGAATATAGAAGAATATAATATATATTAATTAAGTTAATTATGTATTATCAGATAAATAAAATAAGGTCGAATGTGAATGACTATAAGATGTCACTAAATAAAAATAAATATAATTAAAATGTGTACAAGCAATTTACAAGATATATATGTGTGATAGTTTCTATGACTCATTGATATCCTATCTAGTAGGATAATATCCTCCGAACAATATTATTCCTTAGGTGAATTTGATAAATGTTAGACGAGAAGTATACCAGACTACAAATCGCATCTGAATGTGTCAGTTCAATTTTGTCCACCCATGAATAGTCGGATACTATATAATTGGGATAAATTTCTTGTAATTCGTAATATTCTCTATATTGAATTATCGCATGTAACTCTCTCAGATATATATATGCCATATTCTAGATTTATTTATTTGGTTATATGCTTCTTTTCATACCATATTACATTTTTTGATAATAAATAATCTGTTTAATTATCAATTATATACATCTAATAAATAACTCTAAGCTTATTTAGTATCTATTGATTGAGTCTCATTAATAAATTATTATTTTAATTATATGTTAAAAGCAAAATGTTATTCTAATATTTTATATTTTAAGCGTTCATTTGCACTCAGCTATTTAAACGTTATTTTATATTGTAGAGATACATCGAGTAGTTTTGTAAAGTTGAATAGTTATATAGGTGAAATAGTAGGGTGTGTATTATATATAATATTAATATTATATAGCTTTTATATAAAATTTAATAAATATAATCATTAAAATAAATAGCTTCCAAAGACTCTATTGTAATAAAAGATAAGACGATCCGTGCTATGTGATTAGCTATATTATATATTAATTATAATGGTTGTGTATAAAACGAATAAATATTTATTTGGATTATAACTATATATTATATATTGGTAAACGGATACAATGGCTTCTTGATTGAATATATTCATAAAATAGCATATGTTAAGTATATCTCGTATAAACTTATAACGTTGAAGTTATTAGTCCTACAAATAATCCAAGGTTTTTTGATCCCCTGTTCATTATTTTTTGCCTCTAATGTACTATAATATAAAAGTAAGTTAGTGACTATAACTCCTTATTTTAGATAAGTAAGATATAATACTTAGGCTAGAGTTCCTGAAGACGTCTAAAATTGGAGTATATTAAGTGGGGTAGAGTTCGTCAGTGATTATTGTGGAGCACTCAATATGACGGAGTAATATATAATCTCAGTATTAGTGTAATAGTATTCGGGCTAATATGGATACGATTTGATCTGGGGTTTAAATTCTGTTCATTTAAAATACGATTTAAGTTTGTCGATTGGAGAACTCATCATTTAGGATATAAGCTTAATTATATACTATTATATAATATACCTTAATATTTAATGTTTGTATTTGTCTTTCTGCATCTAGCTCTATATTTAGGTTTTATAGCTTTATATGTATATTTATAAGTTCTCTCTTTTGTGAATTCAGAAATAAATTTTCTTTTTGATGTTCTAAATCTTATTACTGAAAGAGGTACTAAAGAATAAAAGTTAATAGCATTCCCTTTATCAATATATGTAAAATCTCTGCGGAATTTCTTCAACCTTCTTTTGCGCACTCATATATTGATATATATATAGAAGCACTTTTATAACAACTAAGTATTTAACCTTCATTTAATATATTAAATTCCTTTTTTTATTAACTAACGTTTCGAATCCTCTCCATTAGACATTATACATATTGCACTAGATAAGAAGAAATAATTATAACATTTATATTTGGTTCGTATATACTCAATCTTAGATTCTACTATAGTACACTTGGTCCCATTTGATATCTATCCATAGGAAATTCGAAACAACTAAAACCAAATCATGTTTTCCTATATAAGATAATAGAAGTCATTATCTGTATCGAACTTGGCGGGTGACTCTCCGACAATCCGACTCAACACGCAAACACTCCGGACACTCACTTAAAGGAATTTAGTTCAATCGAATTAAATTTCCTTATGTAGAAGACTCACAAAATTGCGTGGGCCATCTCTCGTGATCTCAGGGTGCCTTTTTTTCCTTTTAGTTGAATTTTATCCACATAATAATTTATTAATTATTAATGGTGGAAAAACGTGAGACCATATCTATTGGCTTTAGTTAATTAGATAATAAACCAATTGGCCCAAGCTATATCATAATGAATTAAATTGTTTATTAAGTATAAAGTTTAATAAATGTACTTATTCGATTACAACATATTCGAACCAATATAAGTATAAAATATTAAATGATTTCATTGTTTAGAATCTATATTCTGTGATAATATAATAATAAATATTTATCAAGTTTGACTATTATAAGTTTAACATATGATACAAGTTGAATCCCAGAACAGAGAGTTGAATTTCAAAACTAAAAAATAAGCAAATAAATGAATTTCGAATCTTATGATTAAAGTGTAAAATGAAACTTGTAAAATATAATTGCAAAATATCTCGATTATTGAAAAAATGAGTAAAAATAGCTTCTTATTAAATACAATTGATTATAATGGTTATTAGATATAGTGACACATTAGGTTTTTATTAAGATTTAAAATATTATTTTTAGTGAATGACAATGTGATTTTTTAAAACAGAAGGTAGATTATGCCTTAAATACTAATTACTATCTTGGCTATTATAATATATTAACATCATATATTTAACTTAGTGTAAAATAAACACCATTCTCACAAAGCTCATATTGTTTCTGATTGTCATCTTTTGCATTGCTCAAAAATTATTTGGAACTTCAAACTACTATTAAATATATAGGATTACGTTTAGTAAAAGGTATTTTTGGTAATCACTTATAAAGCACGTCAAACATTTATAATAGTTCAATATAACAATCATAATATTGAGATCGTGTTTCTTATTTGCCATAAAAATATCAATTCTCTATTATAACTATTTTTTCAAATTATCCTTAAATTTATACTAAATTACACACATATAGCATCAAGTGGACTTTTTCAAGATACCTTTTTAATGACATACTGTGATTGTATATTCACCTCTTCTACATTTTATTGTAGATTAATAAAAGTAATTTTGTACATCTATGGCTCTGTAGAAAAGGAAATGTATATATTAATTTATTACTTGTTTGGAATTAATTAGCTGATTTGAATTTTATTTAGTAACTCATATTACTTGATATTGTCCACTCAATCATTTATTTATCATATACTTTTCTAATTTAGCGTAATTATTCTCATACAATAAACATTGTATGAATTGAGTTGATTTTCTGTATTTCAGACTAATGATACTAGACCTTATTAGCTTATACGTTAGGTTATATATATATATAAAATAAATATGAAATCTTTTTAATTTTATGTATATGAATATTTCAGGAGCATATGAGATTCACTAATACATTAAACATGTAATAGATCGTTGCCTCTATGTGAACGTCACCTATTGAATGTGATAATGGGAGATTTCTAGCTATTGGGAGAGATATGTGACTTCGTATCCTGAAGAATATGCTAATCTATACTAAAAACAGTATATAATATATAGCTGATCGTATTTCAATATATTTAACTTATTATCTATTTGATATTATGATTTTCTATTTACTTGCCAGTCATATCATAAAATAATATCTATATAAATAACAGGGCCTCTGAATCCATATGATGGTAAGTCCTCGGATATCTTATATATATATATAAGTAACTACCTTCTATGGACTCTCAAATAATCATACTTTTTTGGAATAACTACTCATAGGTAAAGTAGCTTTCTCTTAACCTCAGTGAAAACAGAAGAGGATCCATAGATACCTTTGTATTATATTAGGGTGAATGGATGTTAAACCTGTCTATCATCATATATAAACGCTTAAATGATTCAATTTGCTATTTCAATTGCAGCTCAAAATATTTTTATTGATACACTTTTCGTTCTCATTTGGTATGAAACATTGTTTTATTAAGCTTATACTTATGATGAGGGGTATATAGTATAGATTTATATTTTCTAAAATATACGATTGGTGATTAATCTAGCATGTATTAAGTGTATATATATATAATTAAGATTATAAACATGTTTTATAATATAATTATAATATATTATATATATTATTAATTATGTTGATATTTATAATAAAAAATAATGCGTCTCATTAATTCGTAGTAACTGATCTCTGGGGTATGTTCATTTACATGAGATAACTTACTTATTCAAATTGTGTATACGTCACGTAGTTGCTTGAAAAAGTAGTTAGTTGAATTGTAGCATATATGTCATCATTCAATCAATATTTGTATATCAACTAAGAATAAATGTGTTCAGTAAACATCACATAATAGTGAACTAAATACTAATTTAAAATCCCATTAAAGAATTAGATTAGATACACTGATAAAAGATGAGGGTATATATAATTATAATGTGAGGAAAGTTCCTCAAAACAAGCGGTATTACCGCTTATAGTTAAAAATAACATTAAAGATTTTTTTAGTATTTGTTTTGATATAATGTTATTTAAGTTTATTATTGACAATTACTCTTGTTGAACTTTGACTTTCTTTTATTCTATTGACTTTTATTCTTTTTCTAATATGACTCAATGAATATGTCGACAGTCCCCCTGACGTCCCGGAAATTAATGTGTAGTAATAAATTTTAGATATTTATAAGAATTTTAAGATTAAGCTCTGAAACATTCATTAATATCTAATATATATAAAATTATTTCATTCTTCTTCATTCATTTATTTATTATCAATAATGTTTCATTTATTAATATAAGAGACGACAATATCAGCCCTAGAAGTGAAATGTCAGACAACATCATATAACTAAGGTGTTACTTTCGTAATATGCAGGATAATGATATAGTACAGTGATGAAAAAGGTTCTTTTAGAGTTTGTTTTTACTACGTGCTATTGTTTGTAGACTATGAGTTGCTATTTAAATTGATTGTTGTTGCCAATACTCAAACTACTGAACAATTGTCGGAAAGTGGTATATATTGGCTCTCTTTTTTAATAATATTTTTCTTGTATCCGCATCTATTTCACTTGTGATTCATTCAATTGGAACACAGTATTATCATTTAGGAAAAACCGAAGAAATAGTGCAAATTGGTGGTTAGAAAGCGGATTTATAAGACGAGTGGTTCTCAACGCGTGTTTTCCAAAGACCAACGCTAACCCCTATACGGAGACCAAACGGTTAGAGAAAAATATGCCCGGCTTTCATGCAACTCGTTTTCTTCAACACTTCAACTAAGGCATATGTGAATATTAACGGATGTTAATTCCACCTGTACTCTCACACCTACATTTCAGATCTTGTATTGATGTTTAAAAGGAGAAGTGTGCAACTACGTTCTTTCCTCCATAGTGAAAAGCAATCACTTTTCTAAATGTTGTCTAAATACAGATTGATACATGGTATAATATATTAGTTTCGTCTCATCATTTATTTCTATTTATAATTTTTCCTCATTTATAAATATAATTTTATTTTATTTATTCAAGATAAAATATATATTTTGTCTCATCATTTTATTTTTTTTTCCATTAAATTTATTTCTATTTTTTTTTATATATAATTTTTATTATAATAATAATAATTTAAAATAAAAATAACTAAATATTAATAACATAATTAATTTCCTGTAATATAGTTGCAGGTCGTTGTATTATCCTGGTTATATATATCGGCATGTGAATTAATCATTAATATTGCTGCAAGTTTTTCCTATTACTGATCATAATCAATTTAGCTTTATCTGTTTAACTATAACTTATAATTTTTATTCTGGATTTAATTTTGATACTTTTATAAATTTCATTCTTCGTATCGCTCTACATCTACTTCTTCTTACTTAATTAGTTATCTATATCTACAAGTACTCTCTCTCTCTATTATATTATCAATTTATTAATCTTATACTTAGGTTGTGATTCTCCAGTGTCTTTATATAATTCAGATGATACCTTATATGATTGAAATTATCATAATCTTAAATATATTTCTAATTTTTAATGTCTTTGTAAAATAATTTTTATTTACATATATTTAATTTATTTATTGTTTTATTATTAATTATACTATTAATATTTTATTTAATTTAATTATTATTATTATATAATTATATATATATAAATAAAAAAATATTAAGATATAATATAAAAGTATAATATATCCTTGAATATCTCTTTATACCTTTAATCTGACGATACATCAATCATAGTAATCACTCTCCAAGCTGTGTTTTTATTTAGGAGTATATACCTGGTGACTATGGCTAATAATGTTATAGATTGTCATGGAGTGAAGATATTGCTATATTAGGCGTAATAATCCTTAAATTTACACTACTCTATATACGGTAAGTAATTATATTCCCAATATTTGTTTCTGTGACTCTTATTGTTTTTTTCAAATTAGTATTTGATATGATCAATAATACTCATACCTGATATGCCGTGAGTGTTTTTCATAAAACTAGAATGTAACTATACTATTGTGAATAAGTGTTACAGTGTCCAAGATAAGCAGGTTTCGTTAGAGTTTAGTTAGGTTTCTTTTACTATTCATATGCCTATTAATAGACAAGATGAGATTTCGATTATCTTTTTTATTTTTTACGTCCCAAAATATACTTCGATATATTCTACATAGTCTCTATATTAAATAAACTTTGACTATTATATCTAATACATGTAATGCTTTTGAATAGTAGTTCTATATTTAAGTGAAGGTCCATATTGCAGGACTATGGATATATTAGCATGCTCTCAAGTCACATCAAGTTGAAACAGGGTTAGTCAAATTATCACAATTGGTAGTATATTGTATAGACGCTCAAATTAAATTCTGTAATATCATAGGGTATTATCTCATGTTTGTTATCTTTTTCAGTTATTATATATATATTTTAACGTGTTAAAATTAACTCATATATATGTGTATAAGCTTATACAGATGTTACTGGTTTAGTTTTAGCTGGACTAAAGAATTGTAACTTTTTTTATTTTATCTCTTCTTGTAGTAGGCAGGAAGGATAGGAAAACTGACGTAAGTCTTTACGGCATAAATTACTTTTCAGAACACTTAGTTTCTCTATAAGTGATAAGAGACTTCTGCTTTAATAATAAAGTTTCAATTTTGACTTTAGGCATTTTCGCTTCATATTTTATAGATAATGGGTTGTCTCTTATTCTGTTTCTATATGCATTGTTAATAGAGGTGATTCGATTTTTGGTTAGATGCGCGTATAACGTCTTATGACTTTCTGTTTATAACTTAGTTTCAAAAATATCTCAAGAAAGGTTAGCAACATCATGTTTCGTCTTATCTTATTTAAATGAACTCTGTGCTCTGAAGACTATGTTAGGTCAGCCTTATGTGTATTGTTACGAGAAATTCTATAACTGTTTCTCAATAAGCAGGTCTGATATATAGATATACGTTTGTATAATCTATAATTATCCTCACTTAATTAGTGAAAGCCAGTCTCATAACCTACCGTTGTTAGATTAGCAATTATATATCGTTCATAATTGCTCATTCAGTCTTATTTTATATCTTCACTTAATAAGCTGAGTTACGAAAGTTAAAACCTCTATCATATTTCAAAGAGTCTAGGAATATTTATGATACGGATTTATAATTTTGAATCTAGGCACTAAATGACCACAAGATTTAAGATGATCATCGGTATATAATCTTTACCCGCCTTAATGTGCGTTATATGAATATAACTCACTTATATATATTTGAAACAGGTCATATACCTCCATTGTAGAATCAGCTTGCCTTTAAATGTGCACTAAATAACTCCGCAGTAATATCTATCATCTGTCTTATGACTATGCTCTAAGCACACGTCTCGTAAGTAGGCACATGCAAGAATTAATATTAGAGTTATGATTATTGGACTTATTTTCGTTATATTAAAATATATAAACTATATATAAGTTTCATAGGAACTATATTGATAGAGCGTTTTTAAGTTCTATTAAGTGGTATAAGACTTTTAACTGATTTTACCAATATGATTTAATCGCTAAATATTCTATATTGCTAAGTCCTTCTGAAACAAAATATTATTTGACCAAAACCCCTTTAAATCTACTCATGTTAAGGGTTTGACTCGTCGGTATCTATGTAATTGCTCAAACTCTGTGTTTTCATATATTATTGACAAAATTTGTTTATGAAACTCTAAAACGTGTGTGTACTCACTCTCCAGTATCAGAGGGGCCTTATCTACTATTAAGATCCCCTAATCTCGAAAACTCAATGACCAAATACTTATTAGATACCTAGATTTAATTTCTAAGTGTGATTATACCTGTGCTTTGTGATCATAAGGAATAATACTCTAATTGGACTGTTCTGGTTTTTTCGCTATATCTCGCTATGGTAGAAATGCGATCAGTTGA